>JAQGAK010001881.1:0-25567 GCA_034696945.1 Lipothrix lubbocki
TCTTTAGCATTGGTGGAAAGTGGAAACTATCCACTTTCCACGCGAACTAGACAGTTATGTGAAAGCCAGCCCTTATTATTATTGTACCTAAATATTAAAGTACACATTACCTGCGCAAAATGAACTGTGGAAACTTCAAAGGTAGGAAAATCAGCCACTCATATATATCCATGTAAATTAATGACAACTGTTTACACACGATTGAGCCAATATTTTTGAAGTTGTGTATACATTTAGAACATGGTTAATCTTGTACCGTCGCCTCGAACCTATACATCCTGTGAAGGTAACTATGTATACTACTTTGCTAAGCTTTACATACATTTTCAAACCTGGCTCGGCAAAGACATTATACATAAATCTCCCTGAGGTAAATGGTACATCAGTGCATCATTTATTGCTGTAGATATATAGCAATTACCGCTCATAGACGTACTTGTATGTATACCTTCTACTGTATAGATAACCTTTGGTACCTAGAGAAGAGATAAATATTTTTTAAATCCATATTCTACCTATATATGTATGATAGCCAGGTGATGCTGATAATTTAGCAAATAAATCAGGCGAGAGTAATTTGTCCTCCGGCTTTCTCTGTTTCACTTAACATCTAAGCTATACTACGTGACTACTTTTCCTAAGTCGGAGTTTCCCCACCGGTCCTACGCTTATTGGAACGTTTGTCATATGGTGGGCATCGTATGTGCTACTATAACTCCAAATCCTAACCTTAGGCTTATAAATTACATCCACTTGGATGTAAATCTTACGGACGAAAACGCTGAAGAATACTAGTTGGCGTTTTAGTATCTTTTTGGTTAAATGTCATTTCCACAAACTTATAATTGAAGTATTTTCAAATTTATTTACACACAGTACGTACAAGTATTTGCAAAATTTATTTGAGAACATTTGTGGACAGTGAATATTGATCACAAATTTTGTCCAACATGAAAAAGATTGCTAAATAATTCAAGAACGAGGAAAATCGCTTTATGATATTTAAATTATTTCTGGCAATGTGATGTACACGGATTCGGGTATGTAAGTGTATATACATATGTGAATCAAGCGCTCAAATGTCTGGGAGTCTGAAGACATGTACTTTACTTAATTAAATAAAGGATTATATGGATTATTTCCTACGCATTTGATTAAATGTAGCTTTTGAACTAACAGAATTCGTGAAAATTACAGTTGGATTTTATCATTGAATTCTGCAACACAGCATAAATTTATTTGATTTAGACGAATTTATTGAATATTAAACAGAATAAATTTACTGTTTACTTACGTTCAAGTTGTCACAATGGACATGATTTAAACATGACTAACGGCAAAAATGAACTACAGGCAGGGGAGATACTTGTATTTGGTTATAGGAGCAGGGAAGTGTACCGGTGGGAAATGAATAAGTTATTGTGTTTAGTTATGTTTTTGATTTCTTTTGCAACCTTCACTAAATCTCAACTGGGTTTAACTTGAGCCTTTTCCGTGTATTGTTAATAGATGGATTTTGTTGCAATAAATGAAATAAAAATAAAAAGTGCATGTATAGAAAAATTTAATACAGTGAGAGCAACATGACTTTGTTCTCTGTGTTATGTAAGTTGTTCACCTACCAGCCGAAAGTCCAAGTCCTTCGTAAGTATGAATCACCGTGTACAGGTCGGAGTTTGGTCAATAATGAAGCCATTTCTATTTCAGAAGGCTAATGTTGCTCAGAGAAGAAAGCCAACAAAGAATTAATTCAGCAAGGAATTGTACGTGTAGTTTAAGTGCTTCACCTTACTTACAGCTCATCGTCAGCAATAACTCTCTATATGGAGCTTTGAAGCTTTATTTAATTTTCTCTTAATCGCATGCATAATTAATTGAACCTGCCTGCCTTCAGATGACTAGGAAGGAGTAGCTACAACATCATCAGACACACGCATACAATTTATTTACTACCTCCCAACACTCAGAATGTGTTTTTTCAGAAATCGTGGATTACGTTAGCCTTGCGCTTACATATGATAATGTGGTTCCGTAATTTCAGAGTGTTGGAGAATCCTCCAGTCAGGGACAAGAAATCAGCTGAGAATTCCCATGAAATATTTTCGTGAATGCAGTAGATTTGACCTTTGTGTTTATTTACAACATTACAGGAAGTTTAATTGGTAGTATATTTTTCTTGTATCTGTTTTCATTTGATTTTGTAGGAAATTATCGTGTTATCATAAGTTTCTTTAAAGTTAAAAGGATATTTTCCTCCTTTGAAGTTTAATTTTCATCCAAAACAACACTCCGTGTTAATCTGCATGGTTATACATAGATGCATAGTTACAATTTTAAGAACATCTTTGAAGATTCACGGCAAACTTTCCCAAAAAGACAGCTCTTCAGAAACGAGACGGTCTAGTGATGTTAATTATGAATTTTTTATGCATTTATTACAAAGAAAGGTGCAGTAGGTCTTGAAGGAACAACTCAATGAAGATGTAGAACTCGACAAGGGATGTTTTGTATGCAGAGATGCATCAGTACCTTTGACTTAAATGAATTAGTTACGACGAATTAGATCATATTGTTACATGTCTGAAATTGGTATTATTATTCTGAAATTATTATTGTGGCGGGTGGTTGCGTGGTTGTTATGCATTCTTATGCTGTTGATAACAATATGGTTGTTGACAATTTGAAGGACCACGACCCACAATATCTTTGTACGGCATTATCTATGGCTTTGTGCTGAGAATTATGTGCACATTAATGCAATTAGTTGACCATAAAAAATTCTTGGGCAGATGAGCAGCCAGGAATTAATATTATTGTCCGAGAGATTATTGGGTGACTCTATGTATGCTCAACCCCTGTGGCATGTTTGATTCCTTGTATTAATTTTAGTGAGTCTGAAAATTCGTATACTTACTTGACTTTTTCTTACGAAGTGTACGTCACTTGCTTTAATGTATGTATGTATGTGTATGTCTTACACTGACAGTTGAACACTCTGATTTTATTAACTTTTTGCATACATGCATATTTAGCAACTGCGTACATTTAGTACAACAAACGTTAAGATGTCAGTTTATCACTGTCTATGTAGCTTTATTAGCTGCCAAGGGGAGTACGACGTATACATACATATGAGAATCTTTATGGAAGAGGATGTTAATGCTAATTTTAATTTGTGTTTACCTCTACATACTTGGTTAAGTGCACAATTGGAATTAAGTTCAGGCAGGTTCATCCAATATGATGATCAGGACGAAGAATCACTCTACAATCTTATTAGCTAGTAAGAAATTATATTGTCTTGCTAAAAGGTACAAAGGGCGACGTACCAGATGGGAACTATGAGCTAGAAATCCTCGTATTATGTGGGTGCTTGTACCTTTGGTTATATTATAATAATGACTTAACATTCTGCCTCTACCAGTTCCCATCTTTATGTATTTGCTCTTACTGGTTGTACATATTGCATACACACAACAGGTATGTAATCTATAGTCTAACAACAAGTTAGTATATATAAGTACTCAGAGGGCTTAGCAGTGCTGCACCTCCCGATGCGACGGATGATGACCATTCTTCAGTTTTTGAGAGTCTCAAGAATTTTATCTGTGATGTGAGTACTCGCACTTATAATGTGCTTACTTGAGTAATGACCGTATTAACATACCTACATGTAAGCTTCTAGTAGATTCACCCATGAGACTGATATGTTAAACTTCCACTATAGAGATTATATGTTACACTAACGTATACAGATTGATAGGTTAAACCTGTGATATAGGATGCTGAGGAAATACAACTTACTGTCTGATCATGGCTTGAAGGAAAAAAGCAGTGTAATTCTTCATTGTTTTTTGCACAGATAATTGGATTGCTCTGGTTTTCCTTGCAAAAAATATGCGTGTCGTGTGCCCTTTTTGCAATCAAGTGTCCGTCCTTTTGAACACCTTCGTGCACACTGATTGATTTTAGCTATGTTATAATAATAGGATTCATGTTGTTGTATAAGTTTACCATCACGCGTTCAAAGGGTTTCACATGTGATTAACCGCACACACATAAATACATACATACATATCTAAGTATAGCATTCAAGCGTAAAAAGCCAAGGAGGCTAAATTCCTTCATCATCCTTACAGGTGTTGTTTACAATATAGAGCATCATCATCGCGAAACTCATGCTGTTGTTGTATGTAGTTCCTGGTTTGTAAATTCGATTGGTGAAGCTAAAAAATATAGCAAATACCCTTTTAACTTAGTTAAAGGTATATATCTGTCCTGCATTTTTTGAGTTACGTTGATGTTCTTATACACGTTTGACATTACCTAGTTCCTACACCGGTATACCTTTCAAGTTACCGTATGTATTTATTGTACACCTTTAAATTTGCAATGTCTGTCGCACATCTTTTAAAACTGATTGTAACTGTTTTGCATGCCAAGTTGCAAGCTTAAAATTTCAAAGGGTGTTCCGCGCGGCGTGGCTCGTGCTCTTATTTTCACGGGAAGCATCATTACACTTATACATCGATATATTAACGCTTGTATGAGTATTTCTGACGTGTTCCAAATGAGATTCGATTGTAACTTTTAGTTATATTATTATTGTGAAAATCTTACTGTTACTTTTGCAAAAAGGTATAATTGTTTGGAGTTGCTCTTTACAGCGATAAGTTTGATGCGAGTCAATTCGCGTCAGCTGTTTATTGTGGTTTTTTGTCGGCTCTTGCTAAAGACATTCTTCTGCAAGAACGTAGCATTAGATAACAAACGGGAGTATGTAGCTTGCTATGTAGAAAAAAATTGTTGACATGCCGTGTGATTTGCTCATAGATATTTTTCCAATTGTTGTTGTAAACAAGCGTTGGAGCTGTGTTTAACAGGTAGAGGAATGCTTGAGAGCGTGCTCCGGTTATCTTGTACATCGTTCACAATATTTCACTGTGTGGCTTGAGGTTCTCTGTCCCTTCGATACAAATATTTTTAATGCTCGTACAGATGGATGAAAATTGATGAACTATTTAATGAGGTGACGATGACTTTCTGTTTACAATGCATCTGAGTCCGAAGTCGGGTTTTCTTATTCAACAATGCTAATCTTGGGGGATATTATTTATTGTACGTTGTTTTGAGTAGATGTAAATTAATGTACTCATTCTGTTTGATTGTTTTAACCTTCTAGATCGGTTTTGTAGCTAGTCATTTCTTTTTATCTTATGTAATATTCAGTTGAATAGATTTAACCGCAATGCACGAGTTACATACTGTTGCAATGGTGAGCTTTTCTATCAATATACAAGTGTGGTTTTTTATTACAGTGGAAGATTTATTTGGGTTCCTGAATAGATGAATACAGTAGTCAAAACCAAACGCATGCCATGTGTCATCATTTTTTTCCATTCTTATAATAAAAGACTAGATCTAAGCATCTAGGTTCTGTTTTTAATCTTTTTTCAAGGCTTCTTTTGTAAGGTTCCTGCTACTGTTCTACTCCCAACTGTTATTCTCCTTCATTAATATCCTCACGCTCGCACCGAAAGATTAGATGACTTTCAAGCAATCTGGATATATGTATCTACATATATTTATCTGTGTATACTTATATGTTTTAATAATAAAGTCGAAGGCTTATACATAAGCTTACGATTGTAGTATTAAATGTGAACTCCTCTTTTACTGTATGCGTGCAAGCTGCAACGGTAGTTTCATCAGTCCTGAATGTTGATAGTGATAACACTCAAACAGCCAGACAAGTTGGGAAGGATATAGCTCCAGCAACTAAGAATGTTCAAAGTGATAACTCCAGCAACAAGAAATATTTCAAGGGATACCTCCCGTAACTATAGAAAAGTTTAAAAGGATTTCAATTCGGTGAAGCTTAAATAAGTCGGTTTTAAAATGAATATTGTATTGCTCAGACACTATATATTATACTTAAAGTGAGTTTTCTTGTACATGTTTTATCGTTCATATCAGCTCGTGTGACTTTCTGAACAACAGAACCTGTGAGAAGTTCCGGGTGTAACGTAATCATGACGACATTTTATGCAAACGTATTCTCTAAAAGCTTGTGCTAAACTCATAATTAAAAAGGAAAGGAATTTTTCACAGTAACGTTAACCATAACACAGTGATGTATGTACATGTACACGAGGTTGACTGCAAGTACATCAGAGAACGTAGAACATTAGAACCGTCCACACAAACTATAGGAGTGCGACTCGTAGCAAAATTCAGGTACCATGCCAGGAAATAATATTATCCCAAAATTTTATGAGGCATTGTCGGAACAAGGAGTATAAATAAAATAGTTTTATGTGCCATTAACATTATATGACATTAGGTTGCTATGAAATATGAAAAGGGAAGTATGGCCGGACAACGAATTGTATTCTGGACGCGCAGTAAAATTGTAGAGTATAGATCTACTACATGCGAAGGATATTTCAAAGGAATCGAATTTTTAGCAATAAAATAAAGTGGAAAAGGCGTTGTATCAAGTCTATTTCCATTTCAGGTAAAGAATCAGGTTTCATTTCCCTTTCCTCATGTTTAAAAGGTGCAATATTGCAGACTGCGACTTTCAAATTGTCAGTGTAATAGATACACCAGTAATGGTGACGAATCCGGAACGTGAGACAATACTGGATTCTGCTTCCAATTTGATCTATCTATTGTATACTAATGGTTTTATTTGCAGAGCAAATTGGCTTGTATTATAAGCATTTTTCACAGGTGATTTCTATGACTCGTGCATACATAGATAAAATGGTATTTTAATGATAAAGGTTTTGAGTTTTTGAAATTAAAAGCGAACGCTATGCATAACCGTGTGAAGTATGTGGTTGGAAATTCCTATTCCAAAAGAAATTAATATTTGGCAATTTATCCCATGTGAGGTGAATAGCGGCAGTTTATCCGACATGAGAACTACAATAGTACAATGCATATGTGCATGATGAAATCGAAACATGTTTAAAAGTCAGAGGAGAGTGTATTATCTAGTACTCTAGAAATCCTACCGTGAGTACGAAAAGGAATTCGAGAAATTATAAAAATATATTTTTTGTTTACTCTACTATGATAATATTACATGAGATATATGGATTTCAAAATGTTTCCCTTTCAGAAGTTTCTTCTGATATAAGTTTGTTTCTATCAAGCAATCCTGCTGCTTTCTCACTTTCTGTGAACAATGCTGCGCTTTTGTATTAAAACACAGGAAATTTTTTACGGAAAAATAAAAAAAATCATCTTTACTCGCACTGTTCACACTCAAAACGCTCATCGAATAATACGATTTTCTAATGGCCATATCGCATTTGCTTGTCATACATGCATTAGAGCATTATAAATGAGGTTGTACGATGAACGTAAAACATCACCTTTTTTTGCTCTCGTTTTCATTTTCTTATATTCATCTTATTCTTGTTATCACTGTATGACTTATCTGTAAAAATGTTGTCAATAGATTATGCCATAGAGAAGAGAACAATCGAGTGAAACCTTGTTGATGAATTTGACAGTTTTTTATGTCAATAGCAATTTAAACCAATCTTACAAGTCATTTACAATGGCTTCGTACCTGTTATAAAAGTTGATTGTATGTTATTAAAGGCAAAATTAAAAACGCTGTTGAAAAAATTATAGCCGTGTAATAATCAAGTTATTGCTTGTTAAGTATTTTATTGGGAAATTGGTAGAAATTAAATTCTACATTTACAGCATTTTTTCATCTGATACATATCTTTTGAATACACGATTAAAGTTGGCAATGCGATGGGCTTACTGACTTATTAACACATATTGTACACATGTATGTAAGCAAGGGAAAGTATTATACCTATGTGCACAACGTGATTCGATTGCCGTCTCTATAACAACTTGGATCTTCTCAATGATACATCTATGTATATTCAAAAGTTTCATCACTGTAGTATGTACCTACAATTTTGTCATGTAACGTATTTAAAGGACATGAAGAGTTTAATTTAAAAGTGACAACTTTGAATTTAGATGATTCGGCATTTCTGACTGGGAGATAGTATAACAAGTTCTTCTTGTAAAAAATGTTGATGTTGAAGTAGATTTCTGACAGATGAAAAACATGTACTAACACATTGTACTTTATATCGGGTTTTGCTGCCTTTTGATTTACATGCTACTGCAAAAGAATTTTTGGAAATGCCAAACTTTTGATGCATATAAATCATATAATAATCTTTAGTTAGCATAAACTTTCCATTACATATGTCATACATAAAACATTTGTGTTTTTGAACTTGGGGGAAGAACATAGTAAAATATCAAATTGTAAATCGACTGTTTTAATTTACAGTATTAATTGGTTATTAATATAGTATATATTAATATAATACTAATTTGTTACTCGTTTACACATAACTACGCATGATATACATATCTGTAGCTATAGGTAATTATAATTTATATTAATATCATTAAATGGCCGTCCGTAAGTTAGACGGCAGACAAAACAAATTCTTTTACGTTTAGCTTGCAGGCAGCACACTTCAGGTTGACAACATTACGATGCAATTTTCATTTTTGGCTAATTGCTTGTTTCCATTGAGAAATTTGAACATAACATACGTATAAATAGGCACACGGACACTCATTCAAATTCTATTTATCTATTGTATTCGTGTAAATTCTTTCAAACAAAGTATGAGACAAGCTAAAAGTTAGACAGCCATCGTCCAGACCTACCAAGGTGTATAATGGACTGGTGTAATAATTTCGTCTAGGATAAAATTACTATACTTTTCCACTGTTCACATGTCACTTGTAGTTAGTCAAACAATAAGAATTAAGAATCACATCTCTATTCCTGTAGTTCCAATCACTTTTAGAATGACAGCGGCCGCAACAATGTACGCAAGTATTCGTGACATGTAGCTTCTTGCACCAACACCGATTATTGCGTTAATAATACAGCCTTATCGTAGATATGAAAACCTGATTTTAGTTTTTAAGGTGAGGTTGATTAACATCTTGTTTGTTACCTCGATGCTGGTAGCTTTGACTTAGTGGAGTTGGGACTGGGACCAAGTTCACAATTGGATAGATTTGATACCGCGCTTAATTATTTACGTTAAGATGGTCATACGGTTGGAATTAAAAATCACTACTGTCTTTAATTTATGAATCGAAGAAATTAGTATTACTACAACTAGTATATGCTACCTACTGACATACAAACTACAATTTGCTGAAGGATGTGGAAATCGGAATTTTATATTGTCTATAATTTTTTATTTGCTCATAACAAAGTGAAAGGATATACATACTTATTGTTGGTCTAGAGAAGAATATTCATACTATTATTAATTTTTATACTATACTTACTATATTCCCCAAAAATGCATCATTACTAGGTTCACATTCCTTAACCACATTCTATTTTTCATCGAAATAATACTCCGAAAGTAATAATAGTAATTGACAGCGTCTGAGGTAAGGCACCTTGCATAATCCAACCAATATTGCAAACTTTTATTAGCAAGCTACAAATTGCTAAAATTAAAGACTTTCATACATGAGTTTAATTTATTATGTTCTTAAAAGTTGGATTTGATGGAAATTCTTAATTTTGTTTGAGCGGCAGATCCACTAATGAGGCCTGAAGTAATTTACGGTTTAATTTACTACTGGGTACAGGAATGACGACGACATGCCGAGGATTCATTAGGAATTCTTGGAGGACCATCCCTTTCATTTCAAGAAATGGATAAGCTTGTAACTTTGATGAGTAGACAATCACGATTCATTTAATTGCTATGTGTGTAGCTTAACTGCGGCTCAACACAAGTATATATTTTGTGTCAAAGGGATTCGAGGTAATTCGTATCCGTCTAAGCTTATTGTATGTGGTGAGCAGGTGAGCACTGATTATACATAAACAGCCTTTGTACTCATTATAGTTCTATAACCCATTGATTATTGAAACTTACTGTTTAACTTTAAAAGACTATACTACTGTGTAATTGCAACTCACTGAAGTAATCGAGCACCCTGTCAAGGAGTCAAATAGTGTTTGAATACTGATTATTTTCCATTTAATTGTTCTCTTTCGGAAAACCTGAAATATCTGAGTGCTCAAGTGAGGAATTGTTTACCAGCTTTTCAATCTGGTATAATCGAATAGCAAAATGAGAACAAATCGCATTTATGTGTGTATCTAGCAAATTCGAAATCTTGCAGCACAAAACCCTGTAATGCAAACGATTTTAGTTGTATTGAAACTCCCTTTCAGGATCTTCCTTGAAATGTTTTGCAAGTGGTAACAATGACTGCGCATTTGGTGTCACTTTCTGTGAAACTCAATTAATGTTTGTACAATAAGATTTTCGCTGTGAGGAAAACTAACTTCAAAACTTGCGTTAGTTCTAGATGTGTGAAGAATAAACAGTAATTATTACTTGTAAAGTTCAGAAGAAGTTCATTATTACTTCCTTTGGGTTTGTTATAATGTGTTTCTGAGAGGTATTCTGAATTATAATTATCTTCCTTTTAAGTATTTCAGTATTCCTTTAGTGTATTTCAATATTGAAGCCTAATGGCAATGCTCTTCCAAGCGATTTATAGTTTACTGGAAAACACGCGCATGATAATTACAAGTAGGCTTAGCAGCCTTTGTTTAACTAAGTATGTAAGCACAGTCAAGTTTAAACAGTTTCTCCATGACAGTTGTATTTTTCCCATGGATAATCTATGTAAGAATGGGAGGAAAAGGAAGTGAAAATGGCAGTGCAGCAGCAATTGTGAACATTAATGCCACAGCAATGTTTGGATTGACTTGTCAAATCAAATGTCTTCATATTGCCATATGAGCAAATTAAATGTCTTTATGTTAGCAGGCGAAAAGTATACAATGCTCGTAGAAGTATTTTTTGCATATTTTATTTCACGATTTTTCACCTGTTATTAAATTGCTCTGTGATTACAAGTTTATTACTACACTGGCAATCCCAGACTTTCTCACCCCTCCCTACTTTTTCTGCTGCAATGACTCTTTCGGATGTTGAAGATGCTTGTTATTAAGTCGAGATAATTTTTTTCAGATTTTTAAGTAAACCAATATTTATTTTGTAGCTAAATGGAAAGTTCCTTTGTTATAAGTACATCGCAACTTATTCATTTCTATGCTACAAAACATGACATGGTAGAGCATATTTTGTGCTCAGGAACACCTCAATCCCGACAACATCTCGTTTTGCCCCCAACACGGTATAGGTATACAATTAAAAAATCTTATCAGTAAAGTTGGTCCAATCGTTTCATTGAAATAAATGCCTTAACTAAACTTGTGTAGAATACGAGATCAAGACAAAATAAAATTGTTTCCTGTTAATGTTTCCTCTGTAAATAAAAAATAATGCAAGTTGTGGAATCAACATATACGTATGCAAAGTAAATGTACGTTTCTACTATGATTCTTTTTATTGCATGTTTGTTATGGTGTTTCAAGTTTAATGTGTTGTTACTTCGATAATGAATGCAGCTGTAACGAGGCTATACCTACAATAAGTAAAGATAGGTAAAGATTCATTGTTGCAATTTCTAGAACCGTATGTATGGAAATGGTTTTGTTTTTCATCCTCACTATACATCATTGATCGTATGAATGACTGAAGATGCCAAATTGCAAGGATCCAACGATTCACATGTCTCCATGAAGTCCAAATACAGCAGTGTATTTTCTTTGATATAACGAGGTCGGACAAAACTAGGAAGTACATGCGAATTCGTCCGTTTTTTTGGTATTTCCTAACTTGATCTTGAAATTTGGATTTTGCACGCCGACCATTTATCAAGTCATGAATTCGTTCCGGGTCAACCTGTACATACAGTTGGAAAAGTTTCATAATTTTGAACACTTGGAAAATTATTGTTATTTATGCTTGTCCCTCATTTGTGTAAAAGACTTGGGTCAATTGTAAGGAAGATAGTATAAGTATCTACACATTTAAATTTTCCCATCACACTGGTATTTCCAGTGAGAACAATGGGCTTTGTTATGAGCTGAGCAGATGAATGCATGACAAAGCTAATCTAGATGTTGGGACGTCATTGTGCGTCAAATAGATAATGCAATGGTACTAATATAGATCTTAGGTTTTTTTTTCAAAGCTTCTCCATGTCAGGCTTCGTTGTACGTCCTGAATAATTTACACGTTCTTGTGTATGCAATGCACCGATATTCTTAGCAGAGTACGCGGAATAGATAAGTTGTAAATCCTGTTTTAGCAAGTGCAATATACGCATGTACTTAAATTGCATTTAAGCGTCTAAGGTACTCTTGATGAATGGCTGCTACTATTTTCTAACGACAGTGCTGTAGTATACACTTGACAAGGTATTGTTTAGGCTCCGTTTCTTTACTCTACTTCTCAGGAGCATTGTGAACTGAATTATAATTTCCCTGCGGTTTTTACAACAACTGTTTTGGCTTGTTTCTTTGATTTTCTACGTGTCGTTTTCATTGATGAAGCAAAGGTCTACAAGAAAGACTATGTATGTATGGTATAATGTATAATTGTGTGTAAACATGGAATCTGCGTGTGTACATAAGGTATCATTGTCTATAAGGGATTAGTATAGGTGCAGCCTGCAGCTTCCGATTGTAATTACTGCTTACAAATCGACTCTACGTTCGAAAATAATGGCAAAGATCCTGAACAAAATCCTCGTTGAATTCTAATGGAATTCTTTTGTTTTGTATGCTTTCCCGATTTTCACTGTACATGACGAACAGTAACCCAAGCTTCATTTTGTTTTCATTTGTAACCCTTGGGTGTTTACTTTGGTAGTCGGAAGCTTAGAATGATTTTGTACGTGCACCCATTTTAAGACAATGGTAGCAGGCCTTTTGACTTGATATATGTACCTAGATTTGTGATACTGCCTGAAGACATGCGACCTGCCGCAGGAAACTTCGGATCATTTGGTACATGTAGCCGTGTATCAAGTTGACTTGCTTGACGTATAGTGACGTTCCTTCTCCCAACCTTACATGCACGTTTGGGCTTCTCAAAAATCTCATGTCATGTCTGCTTTGTTTACTTGTCAAATATCTTTTACCTGAAACGAACTTTTTCCCTGTGTGTGGGAACTGCCATGATTGGAAGAGTTCAGTTCAGAGATCCGGATTGCTCCCGCGGGGATTTCCTTTTCTGAAGCTGTTTTTACGTATACGTACGTTTATTGGAGTTTATATGACGAATGTGGATTTATTTTGTTTTTTTTGTCAAATTATGAGAAGTAAAATAAACAAAAGCGAGTCATAAATGTAATAGGAGTTTATCTAGATAGCCATTATTTGTATGACTGTGGTACCTTATATGTAGATAGTTGATACTCTATAGAATATCAAAACTCTAGTTTAAATTGGCAAAACGATACGTGTAGTCTTATTATATAAAGACGATGCCATTAAACTACTGGTACGAAAAATTTAAGCGGCTTATTTCTATTGTGTGGAGATGAAAAAGAATCTCGGGTTATAAATTTTAATTTTTATAATTCCACTTTTTGTGAACGATCCCTTTCCAAGTTCCTACTGGTTTCAGCCCAGTTTTTGTTTCGAGTTCCCCGTCATCATCAGAAAAGCAGCATGTTACTTATACATTTCACCAACTAAAACCATCAATAAATTGTAATTTCCAGATTACTTGGTACGTACAAATTACAAAATCCATTTGATCTTGTTAAATTGAACTCCTTTTAACTTCCGACAAGTATCATTATTATGTACCCCGTAGTTTCAATCTTTCAATTGATTACTTTTTCTAAAACTTTTTCATCCAGTTTCCTATCCAGGAAGGTTTATAAAAACAAAATCATTTCACACAGCTCGGTCATTGCTACCCATTTTGTTACATCCTTAAAGATTTTCAGTCATTGAATCATCAAGCCAACCCATTTGGTAGTCTGATTCACTGGCGTATGCAATTGATGAGCTAGACAGGTAAATGGTTTTCTAATAAACTAATGAAAGGTGGGACGGTATAGGATTGTCTAGGTAATGTAGCTATCTAGGTTTTTGTTGTGCATACTAAATTTTGCTACGGGACCGCGTCACTTCTATTTTCTACTAACCTCTATGTTTTGGACGCTTGTAAACCTTTATTGTTATCATTACCATCACCCTATTTGGGCTGAACATCAATATTTTTGAAATTTAATGAATGTACTAAACTAGTAATTACTATTGAACGATTCTTTTTATTAATGCTTGTGTATTGACATACCTTCCCAAAATTACTACTAGCCTACCTTGAATAAAACAGTAAATATAACTCCACAGTTATAGGTTACATTGTCTATGGATGAATGTTTACTATGAAATCGTTAACTTTGAAAAATATATTAGAAAGTAAATTAATCATCAGATAAGTAAATTCCAGGTGGAAAAAGATTTGTAGCATGCTAGAGAAAATCACTTTATGATAATTTTAGTTACCTACATTTTTGCTTAAGGGAGGTAATTTATTGAGATGATGGACTGAGAGTTGTAAAATCATAATACATCGTTATCTGAAATATACATAGAAATTCCTTCAATCATTTTACCAAAACATGTATATAACTATACGCTTACACCTGTAATTTCAAGATATATTATGAACTTTAATACTAAAAACATTTATGGTCAGGAGCAATTTGTATAGGCAGGGCTGCTCTTGTTAGCGGTACGAGCACAATGATCCTTTCAAATTGAGCTATTAGCTTCTATATTGAAATTCTCAGAGGCTGTTCATTAAGAAATGTTAAAGTTGTATTTGAGCATAGGTTGTTTGTGTGTGCGAGATACGCATTATTCAATTCTTAATGAAATCTTTCTTTTCTTGCAGAGTGGCATAATAAATAAATGATGAATGCCTGCGTTTACAAGATTATACGGATGACATTCATAATTGGCGTGGCTTAGCAAAGTAATTAAATATTTTTACGGTATCGTTTCAAAACGTCATAATAAATTATATTATAAATACCTTCAAATAGTGAAGGGGACTGATTTTCTCATTTGCATATGCCATATTGTACCATTCATTGCTCAGTGATGATATTTATCGGTATTAATTATTAGATGCTGTAATGTAGCGATAAAAAAATTTGCAATGCCAAATAATTGCATCATTACATCACTACAAATATTATTTGCGAATCAACAGTATGCTCAGATTTATTTATGGACAGGCTGCTGGGCAACATTTTTCTCCAGGAAGAGATTTTAGTATATTTGAGTTATAAGGTAGCGTAGCATGGCTAAAGTTGCTATTTAATTCAAAAGCGTTTTTGCTAGCATAATTGTAAAACTGACGTCGTTAGCCTTGAAAGCTTGTGTGATTATAAGAAATTTACTAAATAAATTAAAAAGTCTGAAAATGAAATCACATGACTGGTAATAGATGTATGGAGAATCGAAATCGTTGTATGCGATTTATATTGAAGCAGCCATAATATTCATCGCAAGGCAAGTAAATGTACTAAGTATTTGAAGTTTGTCTAACAGCTCTTAATGAGTAAGCATAAAAAGTTATTAGGTTTAGAATAATAATCATTATAGCTACTGCACTTAAGGTATATGTAAACTGATTTTAAAAGAAATTACTTCAAATCTTCGGTGCTTGTGTAGTGTCTACATGGAAATCAGTGTTGTAAAGTATTGAAGCCTAATTCTTAACCACCATGTCATTGCTTGAATTTGGAATTTGAAACCATAACAAGGTTGATCAAAGCGAGAAACTTGAGTCGTTAACTGTAAATATGTAATGTTCGACCTCTTAGGTTACGTAGGAGGCATTTTAAGTAATATCATTATAGACAGGCAAAACCACAGAAGATGCTTTTGGATAAGCTACTGAATGCTTGACCGAGTCTTTATCGTTGCTGAATAATCTGAAATTCAAAAAATTGTAGAAGAACAACGTTCAAGGTGAATAATTTATTATAAAAGAATAACGTGAAACTCAATGGATATGTGTTAGAAACCCACTGTGCACATGTAAGCTACCGATTCATTACAATCTCGTTTCATTGTTTAATTATTCAATTACAACAAGTTATGTCACTAGTTAGTATGCTAATGATTGCACGTACCCACATTGGTTTCTGGTTGAAGCTATACTATCGTCGTTGGTGTCCATTAGTTTCATGATTTACTTTCAAGGAAATAACAATCCATGTAACACTTTGCATTTGCTTGAAAATAGTTTACTGCAACTTGAAGTAATCAAGTTCAGTGTCACTGTATTCCCTATAAATAACCCCACATTTAAGGTCCTGTCGTCAGTGTGTTGAAGTGCAGCTGTGGGGTTGTTAACTTAAAATATGTTAAGTATACCTTATACGTCTGTATGCTTGAGTGAAGTATAGTCCATGAATTTACACTATAAGATTATATGTACATGCAAAATGGTAAACAGATGAAGGAGATTATGAGGTTGTGTGGTGGTTGGGATTGAACGTTTCTTTAGTGTGCTTCCATCTTAGAGAAACGCTTGCAACTTACTATAATGGTTAACCATAAAGGTTTGTGCTTTCAACACACGCAAAGATGGGAACATTTTCGCAAAAGTACACTATCTGTATGCCTGGGCAACTACATATGTAGCTAGCCTTTGTACAATACTTCACTATATAACCTGACTGACATTTAAAGTGATTACATCCTTATTGTACTTAGTCCTTAAATGGTATGGTTCATATGTTATATATGAAGGCTATGTTGCGTAAAAAGGAAATAAAAAAATTCAAGACGTCCAAACTTGAAACGTTGTTTTGCAGTTTTTTGCACTATTAATACTCCTGAGGGACTCCTCATTTCCATGAGAGGTATCATCAACGTGGGCAATTTATATTTGCGTAGTACCTTTTGGAGTATTCATTTTGCCCAGGGGGGCTCAAATTAATCTGTAATTTTAGCTGAAAATTTACTCGTCTGAACTTGGTGCCTCAATTCTTATTTTGTTGGCAAGATTAGTAGGAATGTTTTCGTTGCTTGTGTAAGTTTAATAAACGCTACGTTCATCCACAGCAAATTTTCGCAAATTTGTTTGTAAGTAGATACGGGATTACCACAATTGGCTATTTCAGATTAGTGTCGAGCGCTTGTGTTGACACAAGCTCTATTAGGTGCAGCGTGTGTGTCGATAGTCATGCATTTTACAGAGTTCAAGTAGATCGATTCACGGTCTGTGAGATAAGATAAGTATTAAATAATTATTAAATACTGCACAACCATACACCATGAAATTTGTTGCGTAATACAGTGAACTTGAAGTTATTTCTGTGGAGCTCAATCCAGCTTCGAATTTATTGGCGTGAGTTTCTACAGAATGGAAATATTTGTGTAACTAGAAATTTTATAATCCCTGTGATTCGGTTAGTTGAATCATTTTGTTGGGTGTTGCTCTATTGTTCCTAATTTTATGCTACTCTGCAGCGGAGACTAATTTTAAGGCTACTGTAGACAATGTTGAAAGGAACGACGTGGTTGTCCTTTTTTGGAATTTTATTACTAAGTGTACAGGGACTTGAAAATAGTGGACAAGCGATTGCAACTAGTGTACAAGTGCTTGAAAGTAGGGAGGAAAGGAATTGAACTGCCCCAAATTATGTGAAGATACTAGTGACTATTCGCTGTCGTGTTTTCGGTCAAGGTTATTATCATCCCGAAAAGTGTACGTCGGTTGGTGTTACTTGTCATTACCAAAAATAACAGTAGGTTTTGAAAGAACACGAAATCAAAAATAATGACCAATATACAATTATCCTACTGTTTTCTTGTAATATGCTCTGCAATACAGAGAGGTGATTACAGAGCGGAATCGAATTGTTTTATTTTGATGCTGGAAGGAAGGATAATCTTGTAGTAGCAAGTACTACTGTCTCTGAAACATAGCTACTGAAGTGATGTAACACAATAAATAGTCAAATAATAAAAATAAATTGTAGGGCGTAAACACAAATATCTCTGTGGAAGGAACCACTCACACAAGTGTAGTAGTCAATGTTTTGATTTTAAGAGATAGCTGCCGTCAACTCATTGTTTCATCTTTATCAAGTAGTTACATCTGTGGAATTTCCATCATGATATTGGTAAATGTGACGCGATTCGTGGTCCATTGGATCTTCTACAATGTTTGGTCTGTGGATGTGATGAGTGGGCGTCGAAATAACCCGAAGAGGAAGGGAGCAGAGGATGAAGCTTCCAGAAGTGCATCGTCCGCTCAAGCGGAAAGAAGCAGGTGAAAAAGCGGTCTCTTGACATTAAATCCAACTTACTGGCTCCTTCTTTATTTATGTAAATGGAGATGTAGCACGCATTTCCAACTTTACCTTTTACAGTAAATATCCTCTTTAACATTATTTATCGGGGAGCATATCTTCAAACGGCGCTTGGTAAAAGTTAAAAGCGAGTATAAGCATCTAGTACTTTAACCTAAGGAATATATGTGAGATTCGGTTTGTGTGGAGAATATGTTAACGGGCGACAGTGTTATTACGCCTGGTAAAATACTTACATCTGATATTTTCTGTATAAATGATTTTTTCATGCAAATGCGCGCACCCTGTGTGAGATACTTCTATGTATTACACACCAAATATTTACACTTTGCGGCTCTTTCCCGGTTCAGTATACTGTGCTTTTACATACAGTTTCCTTATTCACACTGACTCCTTTTCATTTTTCAAGGTCCTGGAAATGCATTTCTGTTACAGCGTGAATATATCAACGCTTCAGGTTACTTTTCAACTTTTCTATCTTTATAGATCTCAGTTTGTTTTCCCTAACTCACTCAGTCAAGCTCCCTGGCTTCTGTATACACGCGGGTACAAATGCGTCGCTCGTGTGCATCTAATGCAAATGCTACATAACACGGTGTTTTCCCTGTCATATTTTATTTATGAAGACAAGCGCTCTGTTGAGTGGTCATATCAAGATCTACAATCCAGAGTTATTTATGCTGTCGACTCCGCATAATTATAGATATAAAAATGGGAATCAAGAGGAAAAACTGATTCAAACATGTTGAGTGACTCAGCATAGGCAACATTATATTTTACTACGATTGTGTATTTTTGTACTTACATCTGCTGGATCAATCCTCGGCCAACTTGGCTATCTATGGAAATCATTGCACACATGCGTGTTGCCATAAGAAGCAGTTAATAACTAATTTGATGGTCGTATTTATAAAATGCTTAAGGGTACACTATAACATCTACTTACACTGACAATGAATACCCACAGATTATAATTGGTTTGATTTCAAAGATCCAGTATCATGTATTGCTACCACAATGCTATAATAAATTTATTGACAGAATAATAAAAATGGAATCAATCCCGTCATTATTGCTCGTAAACTTTTCATTTTGTTCACAGTAACCATGTCCTGTTATAAAAACAGTGGCTTTGTGGAACAAGTATAGTGGAGAAGTAGGTCTTTAGTTCTACAGGTTTCTGCATGTGGTACAATTGCCATGAGTTTACGCAGTGAATACTTAATGCACTTTTACTGATCTCTGCTACTACAATTTGCAGCTGTTGTAAAGCGATAAGACAAAAGAACTTGACACAAAACGTGGTTTAATTCAACGGCGTGCGAGCAGAAATTTCCTGTTAATAGTAATACGTACAGGACTACTTTGTTGCTCTTGATTACATGATGGCAAATGTGTGTACATATAAATAAACAAGTAATTTTATAGAACTGCTGTTGTTGCGTTCATTCATGTGTTTGCGTCCGTTTAATTCTATCGGAATTAATTGCTTCCGTTATAATTATAGCCTTTTTAATTATTAAGCTTGAGATATGTTTAAGTTGTATGACCGTAATTAAATTAGGAGAAAAGACCTATAAATTGCTGTTTGAATTTGCAATGCCTACTGTCGTAGTCAATGAATAGATACGATGAGCAGAAGATAATTGCAGTAATTTGAAGTTTTAAAGATCTGGCAGTCATAGAAATTAAGAATGGGCTATACTGTTATTTGTTTTAGATAAAGCTTAATAAGGGATCATGTCGTTGAAGTGCCATATGTGTGTATTAGTATATTAAATTTAAATTCGGCTGGCTCTATGCTAGATACTATTGAATTTGATCGCGTACATATACATAGGTAATTATCTATACCTGTATAAGCTTGTGTAATTATTACTGTAATTCCAAAATGATTTTAGTCGCACTTATAATCTACGTGAGTACAGATTTCCATAGAGCACCTGGTATTCTACTTCAGTAGAGCCCACTGTTTTAATACTCGTTGCTATTCTCTACGATTAATCTTTTAGCTTTGAGGCTCTAAAAGTTTGAGAGTATCGGGGTACTGAAAGGTTGTAAAGAGGCTTAAGTGAGCAAACTTTTCAGATGCGATAACGACCGAGAAGCACAGCGCTTTGATCCTCCCAATACATCGTCGTAAAGTTATTAAATGCACTTGATATAAAACAGAGGAGTTATAAGATGGCTGCTGTATGGAATGGAAATAGAGTAAAGAGGATAAAGAGCGGCTGTCTACGTGATTTGGGAGGTAATGAGACCGATTTTTCTGTATTTAACTTCCTAAGAGCATTCTGATTGGCTTTATCATATTCCTATTTGGAAAAAGCTCTTTACACATGAAATTACTGACTTATGATTATCTGCTTTGCTTGTGTCAAAGTACTTACAACCTACCCACTCGGTTTCTTATAATGGACGTGCACAGTTTTATCCGTCAGTTTTTTTCTTAAAAAACCATACACGTTGATTACTTGTAGCAATGCACGAGCTCACGTCTGGAATACTGCTCTTGAGTGCCTTTTACCGACCAACAATCATATTGATTGTGCAATATATAGCAGAACCCCCGCATTTGACTCAAAATGGAAACTACTATATGAGACTTCGATTACTGAATACTGCGACTTTTTGGTTGCCGATGATGATGACGATATTGTTGGTTCATATAGTAAGAGTATTGGTGCGTGTCCCGTTGATATTGAAGTCAGAAAATGAAAAAGAGAACCGCCTGGTCTTTTTATACGTTTCACGATAAGTTTTCTTCGTCTTGTTGAAAGAACAAGGAATTGAATGGAAGCATTCATGTATACGCTGCTGGAAATAAGGCTCGATAGAGAACGGACGTACAGGAACAGAAGCCGTGGGTTTTCGATAACAAATGAAAGGTTGAAGGAACTAAAAAAAGAAAAGCTTCTGTGTATCTTCTGTATGCATTTTTAAGATATCCCCAGCTTGAGGTTTCATTCTATATGCTTGGCCTTTGAGTGCATCGACAGAATCGCTGTAGTTCAAATATCAATTAGGATGTCTTGCCGTTGTCATTGTTCACTTGTCATACTTCTTACCTTACATGGAAATGAAATTAAATTCGGCGTTAGTTATTAGGTTAGAACTTTGACTTTTGAATATCATACTGCGTGATTGAGCATGATTTGGCTCGATAGTATGTTCTATCTCTTGTAATTATGATATCTTATATATTGGTAAGTTGGTAACACCTTTCAAGTTATTTTTTCCTGTCATTTATTCTGTTTTTTGACTTCCAAATTTGTCACGCCCTTGGATAACTACACAATTAGACTTTGTTTTTAGACTATTATTTTTTACAGTTTTTAAACGAGTCTGCTACCTCAATCTTGTGTAGTTATACTAAAGAGCTGCGACAATTCAGGTTGTCTATTAGCTCCGTTCTTCAAGTAAAGCGTCCAACTTCCTTTTATGCTCCTTATTTGTTTGAGTTTGCTGACCAAAAGCAGCATGAAATTATAATATCCGCGTATATAACTCTGCAAGTCATGGGCTATTATTATAACTTATGTAAGCTCAATATTCACCCACTGTTTCGGAAATTGATAAACTTGGTACCATTTATGACATTCTCATAAGGTCATGCATAAGATTAATACGTGCATTTGCGAGGATGGAAACTGGAAATGCCGTAAAAAAGAAATGAAATTTGAAATAGAGCTGTCGAAACTCTACACGAAAGCTTTCTTCATACATAATTTCATCCGTGGTATTACGGCCGCAGCTGCAACCAACAGCCTGACCATAAACTGTTGACTGTCGAAATATGGGTAATTTGAAATGGTGGACTTGGGTAGAAAAACTTGGTTTCTTCAAACATGTGATGATGAAATATGAACTGTTTGCTCTATTTGAGTATGTTAATTTGATACTATAGACAGGCCAAGTCCCTTTAGAGTTCAAGCAAGATCAAGAACTTAGTCCGAACGTCAGTTTTCATAGTTATACTAATACTAATTTTACAGTGAAAACTTGTTGTTGGATGAAGAAAGGATGGATACTTTTTTGCACCCGAATATAGGTACCTACTTATGCTCGGTGTTGGGGTAATCCATCCATTTCTCACTTACTTGCCAGTTACGGCATCACACGTGCCACTCCAGCCAACCTATAGTGTAATTACCTACCATCTCTCTCGTATTCATCCCAAAGCCACAGACACTTAAAAGTTATTCGAGTTGAAATCAACAAGAGAGTATTGGTCCATCTGCTCTTTTCCTTGTCTTCAGGGGATAATTGGCTTGAAGCTTAAGGCCCGTTCAGGATACAATAGACACCAAATGACTGACACACATAGAAAGAGGGACTTTGCTCTGAGGTGAGCGTATGTATCATGCTTGCTGGTTCCCTTTGTGCACATGTATATGCACCTTGTGCCAGGCTACCATTAACTTTAAGTAGATTACCCGGGCAGACAAATTTGTTGATGTGAGAGACTCTGACAACTTTCGAAGGAAAAAACTTGTAGTAGTAGAGGAAATATAGTTTGTAGTGTATGTTTCATAAAGATTAAAACTCAAATACAAGAATTGGAGGCTGGTTGGAGTTTAACAAGACGGTCATTATATACCATGTATTCATGATTATCTCGAGTTATGATGATATATTATTATTTCGTAGTGTTCACAGTTGTAACTTTGGGGTTTTCTTACAAGTATAAGTGTATCTTTTACGTCGTCTACAAATCCAGCTAAGGTTTGTAACCGCACGTTGTTGTAGCATGTTTATATGTGTATATACAATGAGCTGTGTTGGTTTATTAGCTCTTATGCATCATAATGCTTATCTGTCGAAATCTTAGGCAGGAGTATAAGTTATGTGTAGAAAGTAATTTTAGACGTATATTGTATCCGTCTCTTGATGTAAGCTTGAACTTTAAGGGTTGGAGTATTTTTGACACTTTGTGTACACTTTAACGTGTGTACTTGTACGTGTGTACATACACAAATGGAAGAAAAAACTACGAAAGCCAGCTGCTGTGAAGAAAACTTGGCGCGGGCCCTGATCTTCGTAGTAACAAGTTCGTACGTATATTTCTGACAAAGTGAATATCGTCTCCGAGTTTATTTCGTAATGATTAAGAACGGTGTTAAGATTTTTAAAAAGAAAGACCAACTGAGACAGCATATGGAAGAATCCGTGGGTCACATAGAAACCACCTGTCAAGTCCTACAGCTGTATGGCACGAACCATGGATTGTTCGAATAATCGCATTGTCAATAGAGAGGTTAGTATAGTATCTATACCCACGAACTGCTGAATTTGTTGTAAAACTTTCCACGAAAGTACTTAACAATCAGGTAGTTTTCCAGAAATGTTAACTCTATTTTACTCTGTGTAAATTGGTCAAACCAAGTGTAAATACAGTAGAATGGAGTTTGCCTGTAGTTAAAGGACTATTATACAAGGCCGTACTGGTGTTATAAAGTTTTGTTTTCTTCATGAAAAGTAAACGGAGTCGTGTGGACGGATATTTTGAGATAATACTCATTTACATATTTTGTACCATTGCGTAGGCTTATTTCATTATTACGAAGACCAACTGCCTGTTCATCTTTATTGTGTTCAAGCGGAATTGAGTGGGTAATGGAAATACTCTGTAGTACTTTTAGTAGTGTGTTTTAGATAGGATTGACAGTACAAAAGCTCGGAAGGCTAGGCCATGATCACGAAAAGGACAATAGGTCCAGCAAGGTAAGGAAGGGATCTGCTGCTGGAGAAAGAAAAAAAAGTGAAGAGTGTGACGATGTAAAGATCGAGACGAACATCTGCTTTTGGACTTGTAGTGTGTGTGGAGATAATTTGAGACGTGCCAGCCTGTCTGCCTGCAACCTGGCCTAGCTGATGCAACGTGAAAGCCTGGTTGTGGAAGTCTGTGTTACTTGTTGTTGGACCAAAGGTCTCCCCAATTGTTTCCTCAGTTGTAATTTTCAAGAATAAATCGAGTTTAAGGACTAGGGGTTCCTCTCTCTCTCTCTCTCACTGATTTCTTTCGATTGGCTCAAGGTACCTTGAGCTTCCCAGATAGTCGAGCGGTATACAATACTATAAGAGTGTTAAGTCTCAAGAACAAAGTACCTTAAGATTCCCTGCTAGGCACCTACGTTTCATCAGTTGCTTTTCAAGCAGTGCTCTGTCCAGGTCTACTTGCAGTTGCTACAAGGAAATCGCGCCTAAATGTCACAACGGCTTTTACCCACACGTTTCAGCTGTATAGTAGCAGTGAGAGTACAGTGAGCTGGATTTTTTTGTGTGCCCAGGCATCAGCTGTAACGGACAGTAGTGAGTTTCGTCTTGTTGTTGGATACACGAGATTAATAATTTTTTATCCAAACTCACTATTATTTGCACATTGTGTAGATCGTATTGGTGGTGTATAGAGATTATTTGTGTCGGAGTTTTGATTTTAATATCTGCAAAATACAGAAACTTACAACACAAGTTTTTCTGTGTTTTGACTGTCCACAGTTGTTTTTGTGGTGGACATTATTTTTGTTTGCAGTGACTACAGATCATAAAAGTTTATTGGATGGCTCAATTCCGGACCTGAAATTGATTTACAATTGAACTTTATGGTATAATTAGCTTTTCTGTGAATGACACTACTGTCGTTTCAATCTCCCAAGGATTGCTTTAGTTCTCACGCTCTCATGCGACCGAATTGCACATAGGGTGGGAGAAGAGTTTGAATACGATTGAGTTGAATCCTATTTACTATACTTTGAAAACTTTTGACCCCGTGAGCATTAAGTCATTCAACCTCGTTCCAAAATGTTGATCTGCATTGCTGGCTTTGTGAATCCAGTAGCGTATGTTGGAGGAGTTCACCCAGTGTCGGTGGAAGCACCAGTGCCAATTTCCTCACCATCATGTTCTCCCTCAAGGTATATACCAAAGTTATTGTCCTATTTTTTAGACACCTTCATTACTGCCGAATCAAATTAGAATGTCATAAATATGTGTGAAATACTCTATTATAAGACTAAAGTACCTTACTGGTATCGTCATCCGGTTTGAACTACTTATACATGTGTCTGATTTCTGGTATAAGTACCTGTATAAGTATATTTTTGTACAAGTATATACATATGATTAGTATCGTGTAAAGCATTGAAAGTCATGGGCTGGATTTTTCAAGCCGAAAACTGTAACCTTATGTGTATACTTTGTGTTTCTCGTCCTTTTCCTTTGCTTTTCTCGCGCGTTTCTCTTTTTTTAGCATTTA
>JAQGAK010001882.1:0-25541 GCA_034696945.1 Lipothrix lubbocki
AGAAAAGTGTACAGGAAAATGCTGTTGCAAATGTGGTGAAAAATACTGTAAGAACTTTGGCAAAAACGACAAAAAAAACGTTGCATAGACAACGCTATAAATAATTTGAAATAAATTCGGCGGAATTTTTAAAAAACTCTTACTAGGATACTGATATACTGAAACAAAACTAGGGAGTTATACAATATACTAAGATACTAATATGCTGATATATACGATAGTAAAGGTTAGGATAGGTAGCAGGTGGGTCATGTGGTGTGAAAGCAAGTGGGAAAAACGTGGGAAATATAGTGGGAAGGTAAATACTTAAGAGGGTGGGGAAAATTGTGGAAAATACAATAGTAGCAATAGTTGTAGGAGCTAGAAAATTCATGATGAATATTTCGGTTATCCTGCAATGAAGTACGTGAGGAAAAGTAGACAAGAACATGAAGAAGCAAATGTAGTGGGAAATACTGTAGGAAGTTTGGCAATAATAATGAGAAACAACGTTGCATAAACAACGCTTTAATCAATTCTTAATGAAATTTAGAAACTTTGTTTAATATTTAAGGAACCCATATGCAAATTCACGAATATATTGAGATATACTAAGATGAAATACGTATAGATAATATACTCAATATACCTATATATTATTCAAGGTTATGAATAGGTAATAGACAACTCTTATGGTGAGAAAGCAAGTGAAAAGAAAGTGGGAAATATAATAGGAAAGTAGATGGAAAAGAGGGTGGGAAAAATGGTGGGAAATACTAAGTAAAACTGGTTGAAGAACAGTTGGAAAATTCATACGCTATAATCAATTTTAAAAATTTGGATGGAATATTCGAGCAGGTTATAAACTAAGATACTGATATACGGAGATATACTAAGAAGATATACATATAGAAAATATACTGGAATACTGATGTGCTGCTATATCAAAGGTTAGGTTAGGTAACAGGTGGGTCATGTGGTGTGAAAGCAAGTGGGAAAAAAGGTGGGAAATATAGTGGAAAAGTTGGTGGGAAAGGGAGTGGGAAAAATGGTGGAAAATACCATTTTACGAACAGTTGTAGCAAAAGGTCAAACATCTATAAAAACCATTTGGAATACATGCAATAGAATACGTTGAGAAAAGTGTACAGGAAAATGCTGTTGCAAATGTGGTGAAAAATACTGTAAGAACTTTGGCAAAAACGACAAAAAAATAACGTTGCATAGACAACGCTATAAATAATTTGAAATAAATTTGGTGGAATTTTTAAGTAACTCTTACTAGGATACTGATATAATGAAAAAAAACTAGGAAGTTATACAATATACTAAGATACTAATATGCTGATATATACAATAGCAAAGGTTAGGATAGGTAGCAGGTGGGTCATGTGGTGTGAAAGCAAGTGGGAAAAAAGGTGGGAAATATAGTGGGAAGGTAAATACTAAGGAGGGTGGGGAAAATTGTGGGAAATACAATAGTAGCAATAGTTGTAGAAGCTAGAAAATTCATGAAAAATATTTCGGTTATCTTATGTGGTAGGAAATACTGTGGAAAATTTGGCAAAAGTGATAGGAAATTACGTTGCAGAGGCAGCGGTATGCCATATCTCATACTCTTTCCCGTTTATCTGCTTATGTTAACAACTATACTGGCAACCTTTATGTCTTTACCAAAGGTTTAACAAGAAAAGGTGGACAGTATGGTTAACACGGGAAGGTGGACAGTGGACAGTGTAGTTAACATAGGAAGGTGGAAAGTGGACAGTATTTTAAAATATATGGTGGACTTAGACAGTATGTTAAAATATATTGTAAACAATGGTCAGTAGATTTCTGGCCGGTTATTTAAATAACAGCCCCTCGCATCTTCCAATTTTAGATAACGTTAATACCGTGCATTGATTTTGCTTGAATCTTTAAACGACAGCATCATAAAAAAGTTCAACGTTTACAAAATGTCGTGTAATTAACATTAAAAGGACAATAGTATTCCATGCTTGAAATTGTAATACTGTTGATTATTGTTAAAGCTCATATCTTTAACATTTAATTTCCCAAGCTCTGACGATTTCGGTTGTTCATGGTTATCACTATGTTGAATATAGGTTTTGATTTTTATAGAAGGTTAAAAAAGCATCATCATGAAAGTTTAACCTTCAATTTTTTTTTTTACTTTTCCCTATACCAATGAAATACCGAGGACGATCGTCGTGCGGCATTCCTTATTTAGGATAGTAGATTTGGAAAATATTTGGGTTACATGCAATGTGAAACGTGGAGTAAATATACATTATTATATATGATGAATTTACTACGTCAAAGGTTAGGTTAGAGGTGGGTTACATGTACAACTTATGCAACATAGGTGACACTTGTAATAAGGTAATTAAATGCCTTGGTTTAAAATTTAGCAGTTCAGTTTGGTTGTGGCTGTCAGAGTGTACGTGTCAAAACCAGTGGTCTCCTACTTGTCGTTCGCAAATTAGGCAACAACTAATGGCTACTAATTTTTTGACTGGAATGTGCGCTTTCGCACAATTGTTTAAAACTGATTTCCCGGAGGCTCTTGAGGCAGTGGTATCCTTGTGCGAATCAGAAGAAGACTTTAAACAGAAAAGTAAATAATAGTATTTCAGTATTACTATATTCAGTCCTATATATACATATTCGATAATCAAGAGTCGTATGAATTATGTTTTATTCTTTTGTAGTATATATTGCTATGCAAAAAAAGGAAAATACTGTGGAAGAAGTTGTTTTATTGTCGGATGAAGAATCAGAGGTACATTCATCCTGGTTGGTTTTATCTAACGGGACACAGTTTGGCGCTAATCTAGGTAAGATATTATTGGACACGAACAAAATGAAAAGTTCTTTTACCTTTACATAAAATAATATTAAACCAGCAGATTGCGCTCAAAGCACAGAACAAGCAAACGTCCAGATGGAAACGTCACCTTATCCAAGTAATAGTGTAGTAAGTAAAATCGATGATGTTCGTGAAAATATGGAAAGTCCTGACAAAGAATCTGAAATACATTCTTCTTTGCTGATGTTATCCAACGGCACACGTTGTAAAGCTAATCTTGGTAAAATTATTATTAAAACGAGCAAAAACTAAAACTTCTTGTAGCTTATCATTTTATTATTGTTGTTTATAACTAGCAGATTGTTCTGAAAGGACAGAAGAAGCGAACTCCTTAGCGAAGAATTTAAGGAGGCGCATGTGGGAAAAATTTGAAGATGACACGACAAGAATGCTTGCTTTAATAGCTAATGAAAAAGAGGAAGAAGAGGCATTAGCTGATGAGCATATGTTTGATTTTTGATTGTTTACAGAACAATAAATAGAATTCACGTTATAAGAGCCGTGCGATTTACAAATGAAAATTTCAAAAGCTTTAAACCTCTTATTATTAGTGATAATCTAGCAGTTAAAGCACGTTTCTAAAGCTAAAAATCGCATTTTCAACAATTGTTCCAGTCCTTGCCCAATATTTATTAACAAGGTTAACGCCCAATTTTCATCAATTCGAATAATAGGGTGAAAGCATAATTAGGCCGCACATAAAAAGCACAATTTTTAATAATGTAAATCTAGGGTGAAAGCACGATATAAAGGAGCACATAGTAAACGGTGTAATTTTTTAAAATGCTGAACACGTTGTCTGTAATAGGGAACTGTTTAAAGTAGATGTGGGAAATATTGATGTTACCAAATTGGTCGAGAATTATCAGGTAGCATGCTGCAGGAAACGATGTAACAATTAGGAATATAAACAGGAAACGTGATGCAAAATACTGCGGAAACCTGTTGCAATTATTGTTGCATATAAAAAATAAAAAAAAGGAAATTTGTTGGAAAGTATACTGCGCATAGCTTCAGATAATATTTGGTAAGACAAATTAATGGTTGTATGGACTAGTTTAAAAACCACACATTCGAACGAATAGTTTGTTTAGGCTTGTTTATCCACGTTTCGAGCAGGATGTAGCCTAGTGCAATGCAATTAGAAAATCATTAAAATTTCTGCTTAAGTGCTCTGTTGTGCAAGTGTATGTACTTGTTCAAAAAGTAAATAGTTGAGCAAATAGTTAGTTCACCGTTAGTTTTTTCAAAATTCCTGCCATATTTATATGTGATGATCGGGCTCGATATTATAACTGAATGATGATAGTTATAAGTTACGATACTGCGTAGCCGACTTCCGACTATTGCAAACCCGAATAATTCTTAAATAAATATAATTTACGTAAGAACCCCACTGCCTCTGGAAAGGCTGTGGGTCCCTCAGCTTTAGTTCGTAAACTTAGTATATGCATTGATATGCTAAGATAATGGTTCCTGCAACTACTGGAACTTTTTGTGGCAACACTGGGAAGCCGAAAATCGCTAAATTTGTGTTAATGGTCGCTGACCCACTATAAAATATGCATTGATATGCTGGAATAATGATTCCTGCAACTTCGGCAGGAACTGTTTTGTGGCAATGTCCGTCGGATATTGCTAAATTATGTTATTGGGATCTCCACAGCCACTATAAAAGCTGGTTAACCCCATCCTTAAAGTTGTGTTAATGGATCATGACCCATTATAATAAATGCATACCCCATGTATCAGCTAAAATTATGTCTGGTACTATGCTAGTCGGCTAGCCTGTACCTACCTCACCCTCACTGTCCAGTACATACCGTCAGCACCCACCACACAGCTCTAGAACCGTCCCAAAGCGCCATCTCTTGGTGGACAGGTGAACAAGCCGGAATGGAACTGACAGGTATATATGTATATAATTGTGTATATACACTTGCCATTGTGGCCATGGAATCTGAAGATCCTAAATGTTAATCGTGAAAAACACTTACAAAATGGGAGTTTCCGAACTAACCCGAACAACATCCACCTCCGCTAGAGTCCAGGGTTCCACTTTTATATTGTCACTTCACAAGTTACACACAAAGTACTCCGAAAAAAGATTTTTCCGGAGCTAAAAGTAGCACGTTCTGTTTGCGATTACAGTTTCGCGCGCCTAAACCTGTATAATTTACTAAGCGTAGTTTAAAATTGGTTTAAATTTCCAAATTGTCCGGTTGTAAACCCCTGTTCAAGTAATAGCAATAAACAAGTTAGTCTGCTCAGAACTTTTGAAAGAAGAGGTTGTCCTATAAGTGCTCTGAGAATATGGAAAATTCAAAATCAATCGTTTTTGACGGTTTACAGATTTTATCAACTGGCCTGGAATACATGGGAATCAGTTTAGGCCAATACCTTGTGCACGCGCACAGGGTTAACACAGTGTCCATATTAAAACCAAGTAGTTGCAAAGGAATGCGATCTCTCACAACAGGAACAAATTACGAGGTGTTATTCGGGTACTTTAACGGGGCACAAATCAAGTTGATTTTGAATACCAGCAAATTTCTGTCATACACTTCTGTAGCGAAAGGCGTAGCTACATCAGTAAACAACGTAATTGGAAACATGAGGGGTACGAAAACTTACGTCAATTATTTAGCTACAAGAGGTGCAGCTGATATAAAATTTGAACAACCTCTTTGGATTTTTAGTGAAGATTTACAAGATTTCAGCAGAAAGTTTATTGTTGAATACGAACAAATTTTCCAAGACGCTTCAGCCTATTACTTTTTATCTCGAATGGGACAAAGCATGGAAATTAACGACAGCGTTGAGGCTCACCTTAGCTCATATTTTGAAAACCCATCGTCTATTGTAGAAGTGGTGCTCCACATTGCATGCGATTACGTTTCGCAAAAAAACTATGTTTTGTTCGATCGTGACATGGTGTTGCAGGTTATGAAATGTTCACCAAACGAAGAATACTATCCCGGATTTATAGCAGGACATGGAAACTTTTATTTCTACAGAAACAATAGTGCAAACAATACGATACCTTCTATTGTGCTTATAAAACTGTACAGCTATTTATTCAAATACTTAAACCACAACAATCCGGGCATTTTTTCAAAGCCATCAATTGCTGAAGAACTGATAAAGCAAAGATTGTCAAGTAAAAACAATAAAAAGCTAAATTTACTAAAAGAAAAAACAATCAAAAATCTTAAGTGTGTTACAAATTATATTGATTCTATCGGTAGTTTTGAAACCCCTGGCCGAATCGAGTTGATAATAAGCAGTTGTAGTCCAAAAAACATAAGACCGCTTCTTGATTTAGCTCGAGAACAATTTAATTTTTTTGGAGAACAACAAATATTTACTGGGGTTGGTCAACAAAAAATGAAAGAACATTTAAAACAAACCATTTGTCCGGCGGTTGAAATATTGACCAGACGATTTGTTGATGACACTAGCGTTTTGGATTTTGAAGAAATTGCAAACATATTTGCAAGTGAAATATTTTTCACATTTCTTATTTACGGGAACAATAAACATATTTGTAACAACCAAAGTAGTGGCTACAGTGTGTGCAAAAGCATTGGACTGACTGCAAGTAATTTCCGCAAATCAGAATCATCACTGGATGCTTTTAGAAATTTGCGTTTAAATCAACAGGATGAACCAAAAATTTGCTTGATAGCACAGCATTTATTTGGGCTTAATTCAGAGCAAAGTTTCAATGGGGTTACTTTGGGAAGTATTTTATGTGCAAATACCTTGAACAGCGAGAGTATGATTGAAAACATAGTTCGAACAATTGTAAACGCTTCCGCTGCTTATGCATCTAAATCTGTGGAATCAAGTATTGGAGAAAACATTAAACTTTCCCAACGAAAACGCTCAATGGATATGGTTCAGTTCTGTACAAGTGAAGAATTAGTGGAAGCGCTTTTTGATTTAAGCAAAAAGTATAAAGAAAACTCTTTATGTTGGATAATAAATACAATGGTGTACTTATCGAATTGCGATCAAAGTGAGTTAGTTAAAAAAATTGCGGTGGAACTTGAAGAGGTCCTTCAATATGAAAAAAATTTTTTGGCGTTCTCACTTTGTCAGTTAGACTTGAACATGGCCAAAATTATGGTTGTTCTACCATGGAAAATATCCACGTGTGTGTTCATGTCATACCATCAAGTATACGTTCAAGCGTTTAAATTTGCTTTCGGACACCATGAACAAATTTCATCAATAATGGCATACGTCATTCAATGCTTTGAACATCAAAATGACGTTATAAATCTGGACGATCTGTCACTTCACTCAATTTACCTAATTCTTTTGGCGAAACTGCAAAGAAGAGAAGTCAAGATTGAACCATCTTCCAAGTATTTCTTTCTTAATGGCATTTCCTAAGTTCAGTTCAGGTTTGTTGCAATAAAATTATTATTATTGCTTACTCTACTCAATACACACATTTAAATAGAAACGTATGATTGCAAAGTAATGTCGTTGAATAATTTTGATTGCAGGTTAGCTGATGGAACGTTTCCAAACAGGCAGGAGGAAATAGCTTTGTGTAAATAGTTTGGTTTATTATTGTATCAAAAATAGTTTGGTTTATTAGTATTATAACAAATGTTTACGTACAACGTGCGTGGGTAATAAAGTCGAAATGTCGTACAAAAATTATTTAAATCGTGATATCATACATATATAAATATGCATCATACATATGCATTGTACAGGCGGTGTTGAATTTTCATTATGTATGTTAATGACTACTGAATTTATACTATCATAACAGTAATTTAATACAACGTTTGTCGTCACATTTATTCGTGACAGGCGGAATTTAATACCTCAATAGTACCGTAAAAAATTCAGCGTCTCATATATTCGTGACATTAGTAATTTAATACCGTAGCAGCGTTGAAGTTTTTCGTGACATGTGAGTTTAAATACTGTGACAGAAAAATCAGCACAAAAACAGTTGAAATTATTTATTAACCGTGACATTTAGCGTCTTCAGTGACATGGAAAGCTTAATACTGTGTTTACAAGATTCTTGACAAGAATAATTACATAGCTGAGCATATTTGCAATATTCAAAACAGCTCGTCACTATTTATGTTTTACAAATATTCACAAGATAATTTCTCGGAATATTATAGAGAGTTATTAAAGGAATTAAAAAATATGGTTAGAGGGTTAGCGACAATAGATAAGTAGTGGGATTGCTAGTAGCAATAGTGATGTGTACGCATATATGTCTTATTATAGGTTAGAAATATTAGCTGGGTGTATGGTGGCAATATTAGCGTAAATGAAGGTGTAAATAATAGTGGTGCAATAAGTAGTGGAAAAAGTGGTAGAATAAGTTGGGGTAAAAGTGGTGGGATAAGTTGTGGGGTAATAGGTGGGATAAGTTGTGGGGAAATAGGTGGGATAAGTTGTTAAAAAAGCAAGTAGTAATCAGTAGTAGAGATCCTGAAACAATTTTTTTAATCATATAATTAAAAGTTTTCATCGCAGGTAGTCATTTGGAATAGGTCCATGTTTTGTGGAAGTACACTGCGATTCAGATATATGTAGTGATAATAGTGGCAGAATAGGTAGCGGCAATAATGGTAGGATACGTAGTGATATAAGTGGTGAGAAAAGTGTTGAAATAAGTATTGAAAATTGTGGTGGAATATTCAGTGGGGAAAGTGGTGGGATAATTTGTGTTATACAAAAGCTAGAAGTAATCAGTGGTAAGTTGTTTGACAAATTTTTTTGATCATTCAGTTAATAGTTGGCATCGCAGATAGTCGTTCGGAAACGGTCACTCCGTGTCATGTATAAGTAAACTGACAGCCACTGTCAATACGGCCAAGTTAAAATATAAATATTTATAAGCGGGATAGGTAAGTTAGATGATTAGTGGAATTAGTAGTGGCAATTATAGTAGGATAAGTAGTGGGATAACTTGTGAGAATAGTGGTGAAATAAGTAGTGGAAATAGCGGTGGGATGAGTAGTGGGTATAGTGGTGGGATTAGTAGTGGGAATAGTGGTGGGATGAGTAGTGGGAATAGTGGTGGGATGAGTAGTGGGAATAGTGGTGGGATGAGTAGTGGGAATAGTGGTGGAATGAGTAGTGGGAAAAATGGTGATATAATTTTACATATAAGTGGTGATATAAGCTTACATCGTAGGTAGTCGTTCAGAAAAGGCCACTCCGTGTCATTAAAGTCAAATTAAAAAATTATAAATATTGTTATTGGGATGGGTAAGTGGGATAAGTAGTGGGAGAAGTTGGAATGTGTATAGTAGGAATAGTAGTGGTATTAGGTGGGGTTGTGCAAAAGCGATTTGTGAACAGTCTTAAGTCGTATCGAACAAGTTTTTTTATCATTCTGAGTCAAATTGTCATCGCAGATAGTGGTTTAAAATTTTTAATTCCGTCTTATGGTTAGGTACAATACTAATCACAATCTATATGGCCAAATGTAAATTACAAGTGAGATAACCATATTGGGAAATTTGTATTATAAATAGTGTAGTGTGATGAGTAGTGGGAATCGTGGTGGGATTAGTAGTGGAAATCGTGGTGGGATTTGCAGTGGAAATCGTGGTGGTAAACTTAGAATCGTGGTGGGATTATTAGTGGGTACCGTTGGGGGATTAGTGGTGGAAATCGTTGTGGGATTAGTTGGGGTAATTGTGGTAGGCCTAGTTGTAGGAATCGTGTTCGCCTTTACCGCCTGAAACACAATCTAGAAATTATTATATAAGTGTGAAATTTTCTTTCTGTGCACTTATTTGTGATTCTTTTAAACAGGAGCAACCTAATAACGCTGTGAAAATGATATCAAGTGAAGTATATACGAATTATAAGCCAGCAGATTACTTTTTCACACGGCGAAGCCACGTTGCAGGATTAGTTGAAAGTGGTTCCCTCTCATTTTATGCGCCACCGGATTGCAAATATCAACCTCAAGATGCAAATCGTCTTAGTCGGCTAAGTTCTGCACAGCTTGACGCGTTTGGTTTGATATGTGAGCAACATGAAAAAGTTACAAATAACCTCCGGCATGGGTTTCTTCTTGGTGACGGAACAGGTGTAGGAAAAAGCGCAATAATTTCTGGAGTAATATGTGAGAACATGTTTTGTGAGCGACAAAGAGCTATATGGGTTACAGTTGATTCTACAAATTGTAGTTATGCATCCAACGAACTCCGGAAAATGGGGTATACAGGACGAATTGTATCGTCTCCTTTGAAAGTTGATAACAAAGAAGCAGTTCTTATAACTACTTACAATGCTTTGGCGACCCGAATAACTTCAATTGTAACTGAGTTCATTGATAATCAAAATATATTTGATGGCGTGGTAAGTTTTAAATAGATTCCGATGTACAAGAAAAGCAAAATCTGTTTTATATTCCGATTTTAAGCCTTGATTATATAATAATAATAATTTTTTTGGTTTTTAGATTGTGTTCGATGAGTGCCATAAAGCTAAAAATGCTAAAACAAAAACCGGAAAAGCTGTCAATGAGATCCAGGAGAAACTGCCTAATGCTAGAGTTTTGTACGCAAGCGCAACTGCGGCTTCAGACATTGAATGCCTACACTATGCCACCCGTCTGCATTTATGGGGAAAAGGCCAACCTTTTGCTGACTTTACTGAATTTAGGAACTACATAAGGTGAACATTAAACCTTACAGTTTAAAAAATGAAGCATTTAGAAAAATTTAGAACTCACCTTGTCAAACAAATCTTACGTTGTTTAGGGAAAAGGGGGTTAATGCTATGGAAGTTTTGGCTATGGATTTAAGAGCAAACGGGCTGTTTATAGCGAGAACTTTGGACTTCGCCAACTCAGTTTATACCACGCTGCCAATTTCCCCAACAAACGATCAGATTATTTTATACAATACCTGTTGTGACATTTGGCAATATATTTATACGAAGTATCACGATAAAGATGACAGCATTGAGGATGGAAACGAAAATTCACCAAATTTTAACTCTAATTTTTGGGGTTGCCATTTAACTTTTTTTCAAGAGCTGTTATCATCGTTTAAAGTTCACAAAACTTTAGAGATTGTCCAGTAAGTAAGTAGTTGTAAGAGACAGTAATTATAACCTTAATTATATACATTTAAAAGGCAAGTTAATTTTACATATTCACAGGCATGCACGCCAAGGAGTGTCACCTCTAAGCGTTGTCATTGGTCTACAATCTACGGGGGAGTCAGCATACAATTGTCAGTCTACGGAGCATGACGGATTAATATCAAAAGCTAAGGATGTTTTGATGCGATTTGTTAAAACAGCATTTAAAAGTAGACCTGAGAGTATGCAAGATATTGTGACCTTCTTCGAAAAGAAAAAACTAGAGCTTCCACCTACTACAATTGATTTCCTTATTGATGGTCTTGAAGAAAAGGGTATCAAATTTGCTGAATTGACTGGAAGAACGCATAGGTGTGCTAAAAACGGTGACAAAGTAGCTACTAGAAAAAGAAAGAGAGAAGACGAGGTAGAGGAGTTTCAAAGTGGAAAAAAGCACGTTGCTATCATATCTGACGCAGCCTCAACTGGAATCTCGCTACACGCTTCGCGCGATGCTACCAACCAACAACGCCGTTTTCACATAATGATAGAATGGCCATGGAGTGCAGAAAAAACACTTCAACAACTTGGGAGGACTAATCGAACTAATCAAGTTCAGGCACCACACTATATGATCATGTACACTACTGTTCCAGGAGAAATGCGGTATATTGCACAAATTTCGTCAAGACTCAAAAAACTTGGGGCAATGACTCAGGGAAATCAAAATGCATGGAAAAATATAAAGCTTCAACATTTTGACTATTTCAATTCATATGGGGAAGAGGCTTTGGGAAAACTCCTAGTAGAGTTACCAGCTGATCTCCAAAAAGGTCTCTCTCAAGTTGGGATTGAAGTTCACAAAAAGTGCAACACGGCAAGATTTTTTAATAGGTTGCTGGGGATACATATAAACTTGCAACACCTCATATACCAACGGTTTGTTGTTGCCTATAATGAAATTGTACGCTTAGCTAAATTGCAAAATACGTTTGAGGAAGGAATTGATGTATGCGAATACGGAGACTCTTATGTGTTAGAAAAGAATAGGTACGATATTACATGCCAAAGTGGAATCAAAACTGTGGAGCTGGTTAAGCTAATTGCATTCAGAGAAAATTCCTTTGAAGCTGTGGTACAAAAAGTAACAGAAAACAATGGACAATTTTTCTGCGCTCCTACCCGGTTTGCAAATAGGGAATGCGTGTATGCTCTCGTCAATGGTTTTTTGTTTCGTCCTACATTTGAATTGCAGCGTGTTACTGGGACTATAGTTGATTCTTGCAGAAAAGTATTTTATGAGGAAGCTAAAGCAATATGGTTATCACAGCTTGCGTTTTTAAGGGAGCATTGCCTTCATGAGTATAGGTGAGCAAAATATATGGCTTTGCTGATTTTTCACAATTTTAAAGGTTAGGTGATTTTTAAATTTGATTTTATATTTATTTACAGAACTGGTTCATGTGGATACAAAAAATGTTCTTATGGAAGAAGTTCACACGTTGTATCATTGCTTACTGGCTCTATATTTTCTGTTAAAATCGCTCTAAACATTAAGTTGAAACTTGTTGGATGCACATGTGGTAATAAGCGTTACACTGGTATTCGGATTCTGCAGGATCAATATTCTAGAACAATGAATCAGTTAATTCAACTTTCACAACCCAAAAATAAAAGTGTTGAACAAATACAATGATGCAATAACATTATAGCAATAAACTTTAATTTCAATGAATTCAAAACAATTATTTCGACTTATATGCATAAAAAATTCGTTTCTTCCCTCTAACGCACTAGATGATCACACAGAAAGAAATACTCACACTATCAGTCACGATTTTTGTATAGACACCTATATTGTCAATAACATTAATTACATTAATTTTTACATTAAAACATTAAAAGAAACAGAATTTAAGCAAGTTGCAAACAACATTCAAGTTTTGTATACACATCTAATACGTCCTAATGTTTTTACCGTGGCCGAACATTACGTCTAAATATATTTATCATAGCAGAACATCACGACGCCTCAATATAATCATCGTGGCAGGTTATAGGGAACTAAGTAGAAATAATGATCAAATATTGGGGTATTCTTATCCAATTCACCCTAGTGGAAAAAGTTAAATAAATAGGTTGGAAATGCAGTGGGAAATTGGTAAAAAGAACAGTGGGATTTTTAGTGGGAAATGCAGTGGGATATTAAGGGTGGGCATGCCAAGTAAGAGGCTTTCAAATACGGTTTCTACTGCTTTGCATACCAATTTTATTTTGTCATTCTGTTTCAAGTTGGCATTCATGTGGGTCAGGCATGTCCCAGTATCCTCCTTATTAATCGAAAGTATTGTCAGTATCACCAATCGTCGTTCGGACCTATAGTTCATCGGTAAGTACAATCATTTAAAATTCATGTATTGTCATGATTTATGTTGTCACAATTTATGTTGTCACGATTTAGTTTGTCACTATTATTGCAATCTGATGACCGGGGTAATAAGCACTCTGAATTTGTCACGAATTATTTGTCACGATTTTTGCAGTGTAGCGCGTTGCCCCGTCAAGATTGATTTTACCGCATACAGTGACGTGTAATCTATAAGTCCCGTAGTGAAAAAAGTAAAATTAATAGGTAGGAAATATGGGTGGGAAATGCAGTGGGAAAATTGGTGGAAAGAATGGTGGGATTTTTAGTGGGAAATGCAGTGGGATATCTAGGGGTGGGCATGCTACTATCTACTGCTTTGCAGGGCATCTACTGCTTTGCATAATATTTTTCTTTTTTTCATTCAGTTTCAAGTTGGCATTCATGTGGGTCAGTTCTGTCGCAGTATCCTTCCTAATAATCGAAAATATTGTCCGTATCTATCGTTCAGACCTATAATTCAGCGGTAAGTACAATCATTTACAATTCATGTATTGTCACGATTTATGTTGTCACGATTGTTGTGTCACGATTTATGTTGTCACGATTTATGTTGTCACGATTTATGTTGTCACGATATTTGTTGTCACTATTATTGCAATCTGATGACCGGGGAAATAAGCACTCTGAATTTGTCACGATTTATTTGTCACGCTTTTTGCAGTGTTGCGCGTTACCCCGTCAATATTGATTTTACCGCATACAGTGACGTCTAATCTATAAGTCCCGTAGTGAAAAAAGTGAAATAATAGGTAGGAAATATGGGTGGGAAATGCAGTGGGAAAATTGGTGAAAAGAATGGTGGGATTTTTAGTGGGAAATGCAGTGGGATATCTTTGGGTGGGCATGCTACTATCTACTGCTTTGCTGGGCATCTACTGCTTTGCATAATATTTTTATTTTTTTCATTCAGTTTCAAGTTGGCATTCATGTGGGTCAGTCCTGTCGTGGTATCTTTACTAATAATCGAAAGTATTGTCCGCATCTGCAATCGTCGTTCGGACCTATAGTTCAGCGGTAAGTACCATCATTTACAATTCATGTATTGTCACGTTTTATGTTGTCACGATTTATGTTATCACTATTGTTGCAAATTGATGACCGGGGTAATAAGCACTCTGGATTTGTCACGATTTATTTGTCACGATGTATTGGTCACGATGTATTTGTCACGATTATTGCAGTGTAGCGCGTTACCCCGTCACAATTGATGTTACCGCATACAGTAGAAAACGCAGTGGGATATTTGTGTAATAATTCATTTTTTCATTTAGTTTCAAGTTGAGGTCTGTTCAAAGAAGCCATCTATTGGTGTTCGCTGTAGTAGCGCATTGTATGTATCATCGGTCGTGACAGTATCAAGTCTCATTTAACTTCATCTTAAGGACCTAACTACAACCTAGATCAAGCGTAAGTACTTCCTTTTTATTTTTTGATTTATGTGTTGCCACTATTACGCGCAAAAGCTACTGGAGTAACTTAGCGTCGTATAAATTGCCAGGATTTACCCAGAGTAAAAATTTAAAACTTTTTTTTGCCTACAGGTTATGACTACGAAAGCGTTACGTGTTCTTGGGAACTTACTTGACATATGTCAAACGAGTGTGTCAACGTCAAAATTTCCAATCAAATTAAAGGGTTATGTCTACGCATCATGCATTGGAGAAGCTCTAAAAGAAACCCCACCGTTGGAATGGATTAAGTTGGACGCCTTTGCGGCTGAATACTTTGAAGATTTCGATGCTTCTACTGATCCGAACGGTAGGAAAGCGGTCATACAAGCTTTTACTGATAAGCTAGCTAAAGCAATTTTCCGGGCCTACAAAAATCCTGAAAACAAGTTAAATCCGGGCGAGAAAGTTGTACATATGATCCAAGGTAAAAAGCGTGATTACTTCAAACCAGTGAACGTTCTCTTGACGAAAAATGAAGAAGCTTTGAGAATTATTCGAGCTATGTATGTCGTAAATGCAGCTGAAATTGAAAAGGTCGAATTAGCAAGCTTCACCATTTCATCAATGCAATTGCTTTCTCTGAGTATGACCACAGCATTCATGACCCTTCAGCAGCGACCAGAATTAGCAGACCTCAAGCCGACCAAAGAAATCAGAACATTGGTTGAACCAACTGATCGCCCGCAAGTTTGTAAATCTGCATTACAGATTGCAGATGAGCATGTGGAGAAAGCTCGCAAATATTTCGACCAAATTAGGGCTCAGAGAGATAAAGCTCAGGACCAGCTGGATAAGCTGAATGATGCTTTTTCGTTTGCTCAAGCGGATTTAGATACAGCAATACGCAAGGCTGAGTTAGCTCAAAAGAACGATAAGCAAATGGAAGTGCTGAAAAATAGGCTGCAGATTCCAAGCGAAGAGATTATTGCAAGAGCACTTGCGAAGTATGCCGAAATTGAAAATACCCCCGACTTAGATGAGACTATGCCAGCCCATACATCTGCTGTGCATGTAAGTTCCTTAAACCCACAGTACATCATTAATGAGCAGAGTGAAGCGGCAAAGACAAGTGGGGAACACTCAGTGACAGTCAGCGACACGTCAGATAGACAGCAAGAGACCACGCCAATTGTGACTCAAAGCACCAAAAAACAAGCATCAAAACTGAATGAAAAAAAAGCAGGCCAGAAGAAGGGAACAATCGTCGGTAAAGCCATCAAAGCTATTGGGGAAACAACCAAGCCTAATAAAGGGCAAGGCGCAAAAAGAAGAGCTAACGTTGGAACCAAATCCAAACCATCCAAGACTGCTAAGCTGGACACACAAAATACGATTAGGGAGTTATTCGGCAACGATGATGTTCCTATTGTGCCTGAGGTTCAAAACGAAGTAATCGTGTTGAGCGATGATGATATTGTGCAAGCCGAAGGTGAAGGTAATAATTAGACTAGCTCACTAACCTAACTCCACTTAATAACATACCCACCCCTAACCTAATAACATACCCAAACCTTACCTACTAACTCTACAGGTCCTACACCAACCAGTAGCGATTACTTCAGCGCCTTCATTAAGGATAATGTTGAACCAGATGAGGACATTTCTGCGGTTCTTCAGGAAAATGTACTAAACACAAATCCCGGTGTGAAGGCTCACTTTGAAGCCGTTGTTTCTACTACTTACGGGTTAGAAAAACAGGCTGTGGAAATTGCTAAAACTGCTGATCCCAACCTAAGGGTTTTGTTGTATGCTGCATGAACATGTTTGATTGGTCATTTGAGTTTGCATTATTTTAAGTGAAAGGTATTTCTGAAATGTACCTCTCATGTCAATATATAGATGCACTTAAATAAATTTCAATGAGATTTCAATTTCGAGCCTACTTAACACTTTTATTCCGTACATATTCTATATATCACGAATAAATTCAACCACCTTATTACAGGGATATTTTTGCATCCAATGTCACGAATAAATGTGACCAGAAATAGTTCTTACATGCCCAAATGTTACAGCAATACTTGAATGAATATGTGAAGCCCATATACGTCCATAATGCACAAATGTGACGGGAATAATTTTGTCACGAATAAATGTGGACATCTATAGTTTCTACTGCATAATTGTGGCTGGAATATTTTTGCATGCAATGTCACGAATAAATTCAACAAACAAACGTCCATACGGCAAAAATGTGACGGGAATAATTCTGTCACGAATAAATTTGGACATCTATAGTTTCTACTGCATAATTGTGGCTGGAATATTTTTGCATGCAATGTCACGAATAAATGTGACCAGTAATAGTTTTGAATTTAGAAAACCTAACCTAAAATTAACGTCCAAACGGCACAATTGTAACGGGTTATATACAGGGTCGTATAGTTTAACACAAAAATGTAAAAAATAAATTCGAACATGAATTTCTTTTACGGGCGGTGTCACGGTCACAGGATTGAAGAATATTATTCATATAATTTTACAATATAATGCGGTTAGATAGTGTCGTCATTTTACTTTTGTATGACGGGTTGATTCTAATCATTCGGAGTTTGCTTTCGCAGCAGGACAGTCGTTTGTAAGTGTGATCTCCATAGAGAGGGTTGAAAGAGCGTTCTGTTGTAACAATAGGAGCGAATTTGCTTATCATTCAGTTAAAGTTTTCCTCACAGGACTGTCATAAATTATTTAGACCTCCATTTGAATTATCTTTTAGACGCGAAAGAGAATGGAAAAGAAAAGACAAAGGTTTGGCGCTGAAGAAGATCAAGAGTTGTTACGTCTTGCGTCAATTGCAAAAACAACGGGTCCTAAATACTGGGAAAAAGCATGCAAGAGTTCAGATATCCTAAAAATGCGGTCGCCAGTTTCCTGTCACAAACATTGGTTATTAATTAAAAATAAAAAAAAAGTGAAACCAAATATTACAACTACGCCGGGATTTGTATACAAGGATGACCTTGTGATTTTGCGTGTGGTGTTGAGTAAATGCAAACAGGGTAAACCGTGGAAATCTGATGTTGCCTGGCAGGATGTTATTGAGGTAGGCAAGTTGTGAAAATTTGAGTCCTTTGCCAATATCGATTCTATTTTCAATATTTAATTATATCAATTACTTATAGGGTAAAACAGGAACAGCCTTACGTCAGCGCGCTCAAAAATTGTTGGTTCACACTCTAACTACTAAAGAATATCCCGACTTGAGTGAAGAAGATGTTGCCGTCTTGAATGATACCAAAAATTTAGTTATGAAGCAGAGTCAGCTACAAATGTATTTGCAAGAAAAGTGTATCAAGTAAGTCTAAATAATGGCAATAGTTTCTAATGGTTGACAGTTAAACAGTTTACAGACTACTTTTATATATGCAGGAATGACGATGTATCAATTGGTACGAAATTAGAAGCAGAAGCTGGTCATAACAAAAAAGAAAAGAAACCGGAACAGTTTTTATCTGAGATATCAAAGTAAATATATTTAATTCCTAGCTTGCTTGGGGTCAAAAACTTTTTTTAAATTCACCGTGTTTGTTAAGGGAAAAACAAGAGTCTTTGGTACAGGAAAACCAGGTTTCACCACGTTTAACTGCTTCCAGTGATAATATAAATGATGTGCAGCAAGCAACTGAAGTACTCGGGGAAAAAAGGTACCATAATTTTAACTATATGTAATCATACTCAATGATTATGATAGATGTAATTAAACTATGTTATATACTATACAATTTTGTAAAAGATGAATTTTAAATCATAGACAAATGGCCGACAGAAATGAAGCAAAATTAGTATCACGTGATTTTATGACCTTGTCCTTCTCCCAATATGCTGCTCAAACGTTAAAATCTGCAATAAACAAGTAACTTATTGCTACATTTTTATCGACTATTTCAAATTAATGAAAACTAATACATACCTAAACATTACCTTATTTAGAGGAGATTACGATTCACTGGAAACTGCACCTAAAAATGCGTCAGAAGTGGGAAAATCCAGGGAACCAAAAAATTCACCTAAAAGTGTTCCGACAAAGCGTACGTCAGAAGACAGCGAAGAGGCTGCTGGAACTGGGAGCGAGTGTCTAAAAAAGTACGACTTTTAATTCCTATATTTTCCTGTATAGTATATATACTTTCATATGGCTACACGTTTAATACTGCGACTGTTTTTATTCCAGGCAAGAAACCAGAACAGCAAAAGAAGAAGAAGCACCGCTGTCTCTAAAAAATGAAACCAAAGTTGAAAAAGCTCTTATCAAAGCTCTTTCTGTTATTAATGTTGCAAGATCATCAAAAGTACCATCAAAAAGTGCAGCTGCTAAACATACTTACAAGTACGTAATGGTCTTTTATATTATTAAGACAAACTAAAAAAATACGATACTAATAATATATTATATTTTCAGTGCTCTAACAATAATTCATGACTACATGTGCATGCTGAAGGGCTCAGATAAAACACACCGATCACAAGGAGCAATTGAAAAATTAAAACAGATCTTCGAACTGCGTAGGAGTGGTGGACAGGATTTCATCATTCCTTCTGACTTTTTGATCAGGTTATTATATATTTTCTAAATTTCTATACAATAATAAGTATTATATCAAGACTACTGATTATATAGACTTAATTCCTGTTCCTTTTATAATTTGCAGCAACATGACGATGTGCTACATGTTAGTTAAACCCAAGGAAACAAAAGAGTGAACAAGATTTTTTTTCACTAGAAAAGCAAGGTTCCATGTATACTGACGTGAATACAGTTTAATAACGTGTCCCTGTAGATGTATTGAAGATAGCCCATAACTGAGTTTTCTGTTTTTGTTCAAATTTAGGATTGCCTAATAAAAAACTAATTAAAACGTCACGTATGAACTTGTAACAACGATTTCCATAAACAATGCATAACAGGAAAGTATAAGCTTATACATGCCGTTTAAAGGCAATGTCCCAAATATATGTAATTGGGATGCATTAATTTCATAAAACACAAGACGATGCATTTATATAGGCATTGTGACTTTTGAATTTGGTCAAACATCGTTACTCTACGAGTGAATATCCGTGATGGTAATAGACAGTATTGGTATAATGTATTCTGTTGTATCGTTGCTGGAAAGATAATCATGTATTGTAAATTCTCCATAACTAAATTTTCTGTTTTTGTTAAAATTTACGTATGCCTAAAACACACTAATTTAACTGTCACGTATAAACTTGTACCAACAAATTCCATACACGCAGCTAACAAACGTAGGAGTATTTTGATAGCAATGCATAACAGGAAAGTCTAAGCTTATACATGCCGTTTAAAGGCAATGTCTTAAATATATGTGAATAGGATGCATGCATTTCAGAAAACACAACGATGCATATATATAGGCAATGTAACTTTTGAATGTAAACATCGTTACTCTTCGAGTGAATATCGGTGATGGTAATAGACAGTATATGTATCATGCATTCTGGTCATTTAGTTAAAAGTCGTCACCAAAGCCAGTCGTCCCTAATTGTGGTCTTAAGAATAATTAAGCTCCTTCAAAACAGGATTTTTTACCGAACGTAAGTACATAATATAATTGTCAATTTGTGCCAAAATTTGTAGCTTTATTAAAGGAATTCTAATTAATTATAAGTAGTTTTTGTGATTTTTCAGATATTTGCATAATGAACAAGTTGAAGAAAAATCATTTTACAAATGTTTTTAAGGAGTTTTTACGAAAAAAGGCCATTTATGACTCTGCTTGGGAAGAAATGCTAGACGCTAAAGAGGCCCTTGATTGTGTGACTAAAAAATTAACGCAAGCAAAAGAAAACATTTCGAATATCAACTTTACTGTAAAAAGAAAATTGATTGAAGTTAGTTCGTCTGAGGATGAAGACACAGTTTGTAGAAGTAGAACAGAAGCTGGAATTGCAAAAATTTCTAAACTTTACATCTGTTCTGAGGCACAAGAAGATAGTGCAGAGAAAGAGAAGAAGGAAGAGCTAGAAAGCGACGAAGAGAACCAGGTTGACGACGGAAAAGACGATTCAGATGATGACGACAGAGCGGGGGAATACGAGGACCACGACGGAGAGGAAGAATTTGGGGAGGAAGAATCCGAGGACGACGACAAAGAGGAGGGATCCGAGGACGACATGGAGGAGGAATCCGAGGACGACATGGAGAAGGAATCCGAGGACGACATGGAGGAGGAATCCGAGGACGACATGGAGGAGGAATCCGAGGACGACAGGGAGGAGAAATCTGAGGACGATGACGGAGAGAAGGAATCACAGGACGACAGGCAGGAGGAATCTGAGGATGACGACGGAAAGAAGGAATCAGAAGACGCCGACAGAGATAATGTAAGCGATGATGGAAAAGTAAAAAAAATTTAGTATAGTAAAGTACTGTGAAAGAATCAACAATTGTGAAACCCAAGATAATAAAAAGGCTAGTACTGATAACCATTTGGCTAAAAAACACTTATTTCTATCTAGCATTCTATGGGATGAATCATTTATATTTTAAAAATCAAGTTTAGTCTTCAACTTGTTAGCGTCCAAGAGTCATGTACGTGTATAAAATACAAAATGGAACTTAAAAAGAATTGATTAATTTCTACAAGTGTGATAGTGATCACAAGATATTACTGAAAAGTTATTTAAACCAATGTTGGGCGAAGATATACACAATCGCGTTTATACCGATTCATTAGCAACGAAAAAAATTTAAAAAAAAGTCCAGGCGTTTCTTTTGAAACATGAGCATAATATTGTACGCATTATACGCAAACTCCAAAAAGTTTTGAAAACGTATGCCACTTATCATGATGCTGCAAAGCTACCAGCTAAAAATAGTCAACAAAAACGCATTTTTCTGTAACCTGGAAAAACTTGTTTGTAAAAATTGTTTTAATTCTATAAACGCTAGGAAAATGAAAACATAAATTGTTTACAGTATCTAAACGAAAGCATTTTATACAATCTGTTTCAGAACGTATTAGTAGGCCAATGCTTGCTTAAGTATAACCAAGAGTTGCTGATTTAAAAAAAATTGTCACAATCTTGTGATCCTGATCTGAGAAGCTTTAGTGCGTATGTATGCGTAACTATTTTCTTCCAGACAAAGCACAGGAAGAATAACCATGCGATCAAAAGAGCCAATCGAAAAATTGAGACAGATTTTAGAATAGCGTAGAAGTAATAGAGACGACCTATTATTTCTGTACTATTTCAGATTAATCAGTATTTAGACTATATATGTACTACTTGAGCAGAAAGAAAAATGTAACTTCTTGACTCAACTCCAATAAACCCCAAATACGCATATACTTTACGTTCAGGACAATAAAACGTAAGTCAATACCATATTAAACAAAACTATTCATTCTGTCTTCGACCTTCGAACATAGCGGACGACATTAAAAATTACTTTCCGATTGACAGAAAATGGAGAAAACGAGCAGGTAAGTATTGTCATCGCTAATAAAGCTGTAATATAGTTTAATACTTTTCAACTTTCTAAGTCATGATTTAATTTATAGAACACAATTACTAGCGTGGTTTGGGTGCTCAGATTTCCACGATATATTTGGATTATCGATCGGACACAAAAAACAAGATGGTAAGATCAAGTCAAAAAGAGCAAGTTTAACTGTATAAGTGAGCTAGATTAAAGCCTTTGTTTTATTTCCAGTCGTTGCAAGTTACAGAAAGCTTGCTCTCATTCATCATCCTGACAAGAACCCTGGAAATAATGATGCTGCTGACCGCTTTAAATTTTTGAAGTATGCGTACGACATTTTGATTCAAAACAAAGGTATAATAACTTTTTTTTGAAGAATAATGACTTGTTGGTGTTCAAACTAACTTAAAAATAATTTCGTAACAGCTAATCTTTTAAAAATGTTTTAAGAAATTTCAAAACGATTACCTATGGGGGAAAAAAAGACTGCGGCAAAAAAGAGGTCTATTTATATTTGCACAATTTGTGGTAGTTCTTACAAGCACAAAGGAAGTTTGACCAGGCATCAACTAGAACATAACGAGTCTTCATATTTCAGCTGCCCAAGATGTACGAAGAAATTCACTAGAAAAGACAACTTCAGAGATCATTACGACCGTGTTCATAAGAAGAACTAGAAGTTGAAACTTGTTATAAATAAAAATTTGCGTCTGCATTTAATGTTTATGTCATGCAGGTCAATATAATAGCAAACTGATTTTAGATAACATTCAGGGCAATTCACTAATACAAATATTTTGTCAAATAATTTTGGTGATAACTAATTCGGTTAATAAAAGTATAAAATCAGCAGAACAGTATGACGCAATACAAATACTGCGACAATGCCATCATATTTAATGATTATTTATAATATTAAGGACATTTTAGTAAATAATATTGATAGGATGGCGAGTTACTGCAATATATATGACGAAATTATTATTATTTAAGCTTGCCAAAGATCCTAATTTTTATTAAATCGTGTGCTTCGTAATCTTTCGTAACAAAAAACTAACTTTCCACCCCGAAAATACAATTATGACAAAGTTAATCACGATATGTGCATGGTCACTGGAACTTCTTCTAATCCCTAGGATATTTTGGTAGGCAACACTTGTAATGAATTATTAAAAATCACTTGTTTATTTGAAAAAATTGAGATTAACAGTTTAGTCTTCAACTTTTTAGAGTCAAAGACAGTCATCAACCACTCCTCACAAATAAATTCAGAATGGAACTCAGCACAACAGAATTAATTGATTTCTACAAGTGTGATAGTGATTATAAGTGTGAAACTGAAACGTTATTCGAACCAATGTTGGGGGATAATGTAAACAATTGTGTGGATAAAATCGATTTATTGGCCAGGGAGAAAATCAATAGAAAAATTAAATTGTTTCTTCAGAGACAAGAGCATAATATTATACGCATTATTTACGCATTTGTTAGGAACACAGATAAACGGACAAAACAATTTGAGCGGTTAGGCAGAAACATTCCCTGGGACGAAGTAAAAACTAATTTATGTAGGATTTTAATGAATAGTGCTGAAAAAAGGTTTTTGAAAAAAATTGAAGCGGAAACGTTGAACTCGTTTTTCTTTGATTACATTTTGAAACAGCCAGTGGCGAAATATGTAAAAATAAAGAAGTTATATAATAGGCTGCGTATTGAATATTCATATCGCAAAATGTGTCTAAGTAAGTCAAAGCTTGATATTTTTATAATTATAACTATTAAAAAGGATTTTAATTATTGATAAATGACATACATATTCATACTACTACTTTTTCCTACAAGAAAACTACTCAGTGGAGGAAAACGACGAGATATGGAGTCATTGTTGTCGTTATGGAAATAGTCGATCGACGTGGACTACTTTAAAAAATTACGTACGTCATTATTTTAAAGCAGGTGTTTTATAAAAATAGACGCAAAGTGAAATTGTAATAATAATGCATACATAAGAAAGAACGTTTACTTTATACAACATTACGTTTATCTAGAACAACATTTTAGCTTCTGCTCTTTGTCAGGTTGAATATAAAATATATTCTATGAAACCTGACGAAGAGCAAAAGCCCAAAAAGTTGCTCAAAATAAACCTAATGTTAAATAAAGTGAACGTTCTTCCTTTTTAATACATTTAAAAGCAGGTGGAATTCAATGTCCTAATCGTTGCTGTTATTGGCTTAGGGTTACTTTAGCCACCGATCTGCAAATGGGTTAAGATGTCAAGCGAAAAAAGTTTTGAAAAAGTATGCAACTTATCATACTTCAAAGCTACCTTCTACAAAGTGTCAACAAAAACCAAATTTTTTCTGTAATCCCGAAAAATTAGAAAATTATTTTCACTCTTTAGCGGATGAAAAAATAGAAAACATAAATTGTTTACGGTAACTGAACCTAAACAAATTTATACAATCTGTATTGAAACGTTTTAATAATTCTATGCTTGCTTAGGTATGAGGGGAAGTTGGAGAGAAAGAAAAAAGTGTCGCAATCTTGTGATAAAGGTATAAAATCTTGTAATCATGATCAGAGAAGGGACAAAAAGAAAACAGCTATTTGTGAGCTCAAATGCATGAAGTAAGTCTGGTTACAAAATTATATATGATGTTTTTCGCATATTTAGGGGTGATTTGTATGGTTTTACTTTATTTCTATTTTTCCAGACGAAGTACCGAAAGAACAGAGTGGGGAAGAAAACCAGCGATGCTGTCATTACCAAACGAGTCACAAATTGAAAGTGACCTTATTAGGACACTTTCGGTCATTATTATTGCCAGGTCATCACAAAAACAATCAACAAGTGCAGCTGCAAAAAATACGTACACGTATGGTCTATATAGTTATCATTTTACAGATCATCTATCCTTTTTGAATAACACCAAAGTGTGATACATACATTTGCAGTGCTTTGACGATAATTCATAACTACATGTGCATGTTAAATGGTTTGGATGAAACCTTCCGATCACGAGAGCCAATTGAAAAATTAAAACAAATTTTCAAACTGCGTAGAAGTGGTGGAGAGGAGTTTATTATTCCTTTTGACTTTTTGATAAGGTAATTATTATTATTTATTTTTAAAAACTTAGGTTAGGTTAGGTTAGGTTAGGTTAGGTTAGGTTAGGTTAGGTTAGGTTAGGTTAGGTATTAGGAAAATTGGGGATAGGGATTATTAAATAATATCTGGGAACGACTGTTGAGACTCTCAACTATGGAAAC
>JAQGAK010001883.1:0-25532 GCA_034696945.1 Lipothrix lubbocki
TGTCAAACCGAACTTGACCTGAACTTGAACATGTCAAGTTCACTGTCAAGTTTAACTTGAACTTGAGAACAGCTCTGTTGTGTACGTTTTGGTATTTTTAATTGAGCCCAACATCACGTGCTACATTCTTTCTATTTTTTATACCCAACAAGTTGACTTTCATATTTTGATTATGTTCGCTGTAATCGAAGGCTTTATTACGGCATCATTCATCCACGCAACGTACATTGTTGTCTTTATGCAGATCTCGTTCTTCCAAAAATATTCTGCATCGGTCAAGTTTCAACATGAACAGCTGGAGTAAGAGTTTAATTTATTAAAGTTTTCTACATTTAATTTCAATATTTTGTAAAGATATTTTGTTAGCTTTGCTGTCATAAATAATTTAAACACATTGCAGTCAAACATCCAACTCGAAGAGAATCGAAAATGCCGTCAAGAAGTGCCGCTGTCTACAAATATTACTTCAACTTTACAACAACTTATTTTGTAATGTAACGTTTACATTTAAAATAATGACGCTCGACTTATGCCTGCTTGGTTTTTTTCTCGCCATAATCGTTACCAATAAATCTCCGTTCCTTGTAGTGTTTAATGTCGTTCTGGGAGTAGATGCCACAATGATTTTTATTGTTGTATACGACCAAGCTTTTTCCATTCCACAGCAAATGAAACAACTTAAAGAAAAAATCTGGACAACCTCTTTTCAATTGAAGAAGCGTCATAATGTGACCAAAAGAGTGATCTGGTCCATACCTACTGTAGGTGTAAAAGTGGGTGAATTCAAAACTTTTGACCGATCTTCCACTTTAAATTTTTTAAATTTTATTAAAAAGTATTTGCTGGGACTTCTGGTGTTTGTAAAATCAATTGGATAAACAAGAACCAATTTGTAAATAATCTATACTGTTCAACCAATTAACTTAAAACATGGAGATTCTTTAATGTATCTCTAATTTTTAAATAATAAAAAGTAGCATAAATAATAAATCAAAAATAAAATAGACCGTATTAGAAAGCTGTCTTGTGATATTTACTGCTTGTACTTTGTATAATTTACTTACTTTCTGGATTAGTAGGGATCATTTGCTTAGCATCAGAATATAAAATCATGATAAAATCTTATCCTACGAATGTTGTTATAAATGGGTCAAATGATTATCACTGTAAATTTTGTGTTACTTTCGATTTCCTTTCAATCATTTTAGGGCAATCGTGGGTATTTCTTGTTATTGAACCAGCTTTACATGGAATAATCCGTGTTATTTAAGTCGACATACTTGAAAACTACTTTCCGTGAATGAATGAATTAAAATCTCATTAATTTTTTATGATCTGAGTAAGACCGATCGTTCCGACATTTGAATAAAACTCGATCTTGTATTATTTATTCAACTTGATTGAAGTATCAAACTGTTCCATGTAAACATTAAAATATACATTGATTTCAAAGGAGTTTTGTTAAGTAAATTTGTCCAAGCATGCATAAAGCTGTATTTCCGGCATTTTAAGGCGTAAACTTGAGGAGGAACTAATACTGGAATGAGGACATTCCCCAGCACGTTTTTTACTTTTGCTCTCTTTCCAGATAAAACCCGTTATGTAGTGTACCGACGCTTTCTATTTTGTTGATAATTGCTATCGGAATTCAAATAATTATCAAAAGTGCGTCAGCGGAAGGACAAGGGTTGACATTATAACTGTAAACAATTTTATCTCAAAAGTCTCAACTTTCCCCAAACGTATATTTACACATACGGGCTCAGTTTGTACAAAGGATTGTTTTTGAGAGTAATTTTATAATAAAGTATTATAAGTCATTTTAGTAATAATAAACATTCCTTAAATGTTTTTAATAAAAAATTATGTGTAGTTGATAACAAATTATTACTTTTAGTTAATGAAAAATATTAATCAAAATAATCCATAATTTTGGGGAACAACAATAATAAATTCACAATCACATTTACAAATGGAGCAGCGGAAAAATCCAGCGTACGGTGCAAAGACGTAAACACACAAGATTAGACATGCAGTCGTCAAAGCAAGCACAAAAAAGAAGAAGGAAATCAATGGACAATTACGTATCCTAAAAGTACATGGCATCAGCAACTATACCAGGGGTAGTTAGTACTAGTTAATTCTAGTTCCTTTAACATTTCATAAAGCTGTGAAAATGGAATCAATAGATCATGACATGACTCAAGACGTCTATTATCAAAGTACTGTAATGATACTTAACTTTCAGAAATTACTGTAACTATATATATAGTGAGAAGCGCATGCAATCTACAATAAAAGTCCCTGAGTCGGCGGTGCAGTTACAATTCACTCTCAGGTCCAGTCGGTATTCCACCCGCGGAGTTTCTTCTCACAAAGAATTGCATCCCGTTATCTCCTTGCTGCGTTGTGTCACATGTAAACTTTCAATTATTACTTTATTTTAACGTTTCAATTATCATTATCAGTCAGTTTGGCATTATTCGTTTTAAATTATTATTGAACAATTTTTTTAATAATTTTTAATTTTATTTCAAATAAGTTTTGGGATGTTATATTTACATAATTACAATAATTACGTAAATATTTTGTTAACTTTATTTTGTTTTAGATTTTTATTGTATCTAGTTTCATTTTTAAAAACAGTCAATATCAGATTTTTAATTTTGTGTTTCATTAATTTCTTAATTACTTTAAGCTGTTATTGTTATAAAATTGTTAGAAAAATTGTCATAATTGTACTTTATTTCATGTTATATTAAATTCTAGAAAATTGACGACGATGGAGAACAAATCAGGAACACTTGCAGCATTAGTTATTCTTGGATTTTTGAGTTACTCCACAGGTAATTTACAATTTATTATATCGAGTATACATGATAATTGTTTGAGGACCATTGTTATTTTAATTTTATTGCCTCAATTTTTGAATTCTAAAATTGATTTGCACACGCGTAAACACATTCTGCTAGATGTGTACTTTTGATACAAATCGTCGTTGCAGCGAGTGTGAATTATTTATTTCGCTGTAAGCACTTTTTGCAAAAGTTTCTTATGTAACTCATAGCGAAAGTATTAGGAATTTCAGTTTTTACACAGCTCTGCAGACATAAAAGCACTTATCTGCACTTCTGCATTGCGCTTTCCCGGTTCCTAAAATATTTTTTTACATTCAGCTAATAGCAATAAAAATTCTTATGAATCTAGCCTGATCTTTGTTTTCTGAATGCGGATGAGGAATTAAATTTGTATGTAATACTAACATATCGTTCGTTAAATTAGCAGAGGTGCTAGAAAATTTGAAGGTTACACATTCCCACGGAATTTGTAGCACAAATTGCTGATTTTAGCGTTCTATTTTACAATCCTTAACAATTTTAACATTCTTTTACTGTTTTATATGCCTGGAAGTGTTTTTTTACAATATGGTTTTTTCCATTTACACCAACAGTTGTACTCTCTTGCAAAATGTTTAAGAATAGTTAGAGCTTTAAATAGTTTAAATTCTAAAAATATTCCGGATAGCTTCGGATGGTGACATGTACACGAGGCAGTGAGTAATTTCCTTAACAATGTTTTTGTGATACACGAAATAAATAATGAACAGTTTTCGTGTCGAGGGTATCTGATAGGAAAAATTAATATACTCTGCGTTTCCAGTAAATGATTGCGACACTAATGGTGGCAATTACTCTGGATTATGCAAAGATTCATTAACCCGCACTCTTAAAGCTTCTATACCTGAAAGATCCGCTGAAGGTTCTTGAGCGTGTGCAGTAGTCATTGAAATATAATATTATGAAACCATCATATTTCCCTACATAATTATATCTGTATTACTCATACACATTTTGATTGATATTGGATTTGTTCCTAGAATTTCTGTTATATTGGGAAAATAAAACGAACTAATCCTGACCAAAATATTTACAAAACGTTATATCAGTGCTGTTGATTCTGGAATGAGCTGGAGTATTTGTCATTCAGAACATTTTATAGACTTAACTCCAATAAATGTGATAAATAAATAATAGATAATAAATAGGTAATACATATACTGCGCTGTAGAAGAAAGCTTGATTAAATAAAAGATAAAAATTCTTAAAACAATATTTTTATTACAGCAATGCAGTGTTTCGTATGCAACTCACACTTCCAAAAAGATTGTACGGAGAGTCCTGTACCTGACAAATATTTAGTCACTTGCAATTCATCAAATTATGCACCTGTGGAATCAGCATCCAATGGCGCCGAAGTTCGGGTTTCAACCACTGAAGGTGTAAAATTTAAATTCTGCCGAAAGGTTGTGACTAAAGTTCCCAGGCAAGATAATGGACGTAAGTAAACAAAAATGTTAAAATCATGATAAATAACATAAATAATAAAAAAATAATGTAAAATAATAATAATATAAAATAAAAATCCAAAAATAGTAATAAATAAAAAATAAGAATAATAAATAAATTTCCAAAAATAGTAATGGTAAATGAAAAAATAACAATAAATAAAAATCCAAAAATAGTAATAAATACAAAATAATAATAAATAAAAATAAAAGTCAAAAAATAGTAATAAATACAAAATAATAATAAATAAAAATAAAATAAATAAAAGTCAAAAAATAGTAATAAATACAAAATAATAATAAATAAAAAACAATAAGAATATGTTATAGTAAAAATGAATTTAATCTTGAAAATAATAATTTCAAAATATTTTCCAGTTTACGTACGGGAAGAAACAACGAGAACAGTCCGGAGCTGCGGATATGTGGACAAGGGGAATAGTGTCTGTAAGTGGGCAAATAATCACGGCGTACAAATGCTTATGTGCGAGTGTGATAAGGACCAATGTAATTCCGCGTACAAGACATTTATCCCTGCAACTCTCACTCTCTTCATCGTCGCTCTCACCGCCGGTCTTTACAAGTGAATTAACTCATATTTTAATTGTCAATAATTAATTTCTTTTGACACGCGCCGTTTTATTCTTTATCCCGTGTTATGTTGTTATATGTATGTATTGGATAATTTTAGCAATTATAATTTCATATAGTTTTCCGTTACATAATAATATTTACCGTTCATGTTATTTAATAACCAATTATCATACTGAGAATAAATAATTAACGTTTTGTTTTATTTAAATTGATCAATTTTCATATTAGTCTCAGTGTTCACACTTCCCAACATTCACAATTAAAAGCGTTTTATATTTGGGAAATAAAATTCAAAATTCTGAAAAAATTTAAAACGGAATTTCAAAAATATTTATTAACATTTCATGTAAGCAAAAGATACGCAAGCATAAACACACAAAAATGAACATTTAAATTAAACTGAAAGAAACTAGCGATTTGTGTGCTACGAAACAAAAGTACAAATATAAGAATTAACATGAACAAGCCTCAGAAATACAATTTACAAATCCAAGGATCATCGTCTTCGGCGTCATAAACAGAGCAATTTGGCAACAAAGTCCGGAGTTCATCCAGAATAACATCAAAGTTAATTTCCATTTCATCATCAGAATGGTTGGTGAAGTAACCAAATTTTCTCAAATGCCCCAGGGACTTTGCTACAGCTGTCACTGACACATTTTTGTTCTGTAAAAATGCAGAAAACGTTATCATCAGGTTTTAATTGGTTTTATGTGGTTCTATTATGACAAAACTTTTTTTTAATATTCGCGAGCTCTTGCCAGCAAACTGGCTACCATCTTTAGCAAGTTAAATTTAAGCAACCAGAAAACTTTAATTTAGCAGTGGCAACAAAATGGAAAATTTATTACCCAGTGGAGATTAAGATGGTTCAATTTTGGCATCAGGGCCAAACAATACTGGATTGTATCGTTACAAACCTTAACGAAATTCAGGGACAGAGATTCCAATTCTATTACACAAGTAAATTCAAAGTAAATTAACATGCATTTCATGCATAAAATATTAGGTATGTTACATATAAATATTTACTAAAATTGACAAAAATATGGTAAACATCACAAAATATTTTCTGACTCACCTTTAAAGTCAAAACAACAATTCAGTCGAAGAATATCCTTCTCAGAAAGCTCCTCGCTCTTTGTCTCCACTCTCTCCTTACATGAACATGACAACTTCGAAATAGTAAAGTCAGTAAACGCATCAACTCGTAGTGCTTTCAAATGTGGATAAGCTCGGCGGATATCGAACAAATGTACTGCTTTGAATTGCAACCAGATGATCCCGAAATTTATGACATTAGGGAATTTTCTTGCCAAACTGAGTATCCACGTTGGGAAAATGTCATCGATCTCCTGCTCATCCGCCTCTTCATCAATTTTGATGTGAAATCTTTGAACTCCTGTGTGAGTAGCAAATTCTTGGTCCAGAAACTCCATAAATTCTACAGCAGCATTCGTTAATGCAATGTCCTTCAAACTGGGGAACCTTTGTGATGTAAATAACCCTGGAATCATGTTCGGCTTCGCAAGCGGCATTTCGATGGAAGTTAATTTTGGAAAAACGAAGAGCATCTTCATTTCCATATCGAATTCAAGGTTTGTCGTGAAAGTAACCAGTGATGGTGCGACGTTTTCGATGAACAAATTAAATTCCTGAGACTGAACGACTTCCGAAGTCCCAAAATCTCCAATATCTAACCTTTGCAACGCTGGCAGCTTTAAATCAAGCAATTTATCCCAACAATCTTTCCCTTTGAAAGTTATTTGGAAACTGAGGTCCACAACTTTGGATAAATTCATCGTTAGTAATGCTGAAAGGCACGATGATGAGTGCATGATGATACTCAAAACCTTTAGAGGTGAGCATTGTAAAGCAGGGGTGAGAGTCCAGAAATGACTACAATCGGAATCGCTGGTGTATCGGCATCCTAGATCCACTAAATGTGTTAATGACAGGAATTTGACGTCACATAAGTTCAGCATTGCGGAATGTGTTAACACGCTGTAGAGACACAAGAAAGTAACGTCCGCTATTTTAGTCTTCAGAAACGACTTTAGATTTCCGATGTCGAGATCTTCGCCCAAGATGAACAACTTTTGGATGGTAAATGATGGCCGAAGAATCAAGTCATTGAAAGTATCTTGACGAAAATTCTCGGCTAATACGCTAAGTTTCTTGAATGGAGACGGTAAAGCTGATCCTAATCTGTTGTTGAGAACTACATTGAACTCGTCTAACTTCGTGATGCATTTTTCGTTTACATTAGTAATCGCTGCTTTTCGCAACGCTGGGCAAGCCTCGTAGTTCCAGAATTTGTTCACAAGGCGGCACGTTTTCAAAAGCTGAATGTCAGTGATTGACTGGATGATGCACTCCACAACCTGGTTTGTTTGTACAGTTAAAGGGAAATTGTTAGAGTCGCTCGACTCATACAGGAACTTATAATAACATACAGCATTTATTTAATATTTCTATATGGTTTTATTTTACGGACGCCGGAGAGAGCTTACCAAAGTTGGAATTCCATCACGTCCGTCGTCCACATTGTTTACTTCTGTGGAACTGATTTCTTCGTTCATTTATTCACCTATAACTGCTCCTCAGGCTTGATGGTCCTTGTCTGCTCAACTCACACGCTCACAGTGCTCACTCTGTAGTTGTAGTTTTCAATTTAATCTTCAAGACAAGATCACTCGCCGTCGCCAGTCGCCAGTCTTCTCTTTTTCTCTTCTACTTTCAATTTCAATTCAACTAACAAGGTGATTGCAAAAATAAACAATGTCAATGCTTTCATATGCATGTAGTTGCAATATGCGATCCCAAATCCCAACAAGAAAGCAAAATTAAATGTATTTATTGTGGAGTATACACTTTATGTTGTCAACTTATAACTTTTCCGTTGTAGAATGTAAGAGCAAAAACTGATGCCATGCCAACCAACAATAATAATTTATATTTGATGTACATTGTTATAATTTATATCACTGCATTTAATTAGACTACATTATTGTAAATTGCGATCATTGTTGCTAAATATTTAAATTCTCACAAAATCACTGCGTCAAAAAAAATGTATAAGCAAAACGGATTTGTTTCTCAATCAATAGCTTCAACGGTAGGCCACAGGCATTATGAATTTCGGATTTCACAACTCTAGAATTCTATTCAATTCTGCGGTATCCAAGTAATTCAAAAGGACATTTCGCCACTCATTTTCTTCTGTTCCGTAAGATTCCAATACCATGGAAGTGGAGAGTAATGGTGAAGTTGCGGCAAAAATAACTTTGAAGACCTTGTTCACTGGTTGGGAATTGCAAATTTTCAAAAATGAATTTTACAATAATGAATAATCTAAAACTTTTGTGGGGATAAATAAATAGAATAGATTTGTAAAACAAATTTTCCGTAAACTTACTATTGATGTATATAATTTTATTGAGAACAGGAGGGAAATAGCTGACGAAGCTTTTGCACATGTCAACGGAGAATTTTATCACTGAAGGAAAAAATAGTGTAAAAGCAACTTATTGATTAATATTCATACATGTTAAACAAATTAAAATTACTTCATGGGTGGTAAATAACGTTTGAATATTATTTTGACTTTACTGTCCATGCTGGTTAATTGTGCCATTGAGAAATCCTTGACGTTAAAAAACCCGGTGAGGAGCTTTACGTCATCTGGTGTGAATTTTCCGAGTTTAGTTTGCCTGTCTTTGTTGAAATCAAAGATTATTTGTTCAATGCGCATAAGATGCTTATGCCAGGCGTGTAACCAAACTTTGCTTCCGAACTCCTTCATTCCCTTTTTCAGGTCCATGTTTGTCACATTGGCGTAGATGGCTGGTTAAAGATGATAATTTTGACAAGTTGTGACAAGTGGGATAATCGACCAAAATAAAAATAAAAATTCGGTACAATTGAATAAATAAGCTCAAATGGTTACGTAAATCTGTATGTGTGACGCCATAATCGAATTACCTGGCATGTCGTCCTTGGTCCCGCAGAGATGTAGATTGTAACTGGCTATAAACCCAGGAGGCCAGTCATCGTTACTATTTAAATTATTTGTTTGGCGCCATTCTACGGACTATATCAAAAAACAAATAATTAATCCATTCGAACTCCGAACTACAATCAAATTTTTGTCTTTTTTAAATGTTTTTCTCTTAAAACTTTTATGATGGTCTTACTTTTCTTATGGCTTTTTCCGCCTTGCTAGGATCTAGCTTATGTCCTGCAATGATGAAATATATTTGTTTTCATGTTTAATTGGTAGTGAATGTTATAAATTATTGTAGTATTTATAATTTTTATAAATTCTTTTAATCACTAAATAAATTAATATTACCTTTCAGCCACAGGAACAAATAAAAATCATGCCCGAATTTCTCGTCAAATCCAATGAGGTCGACGATTTTTTCTCTGAGCTAAAATAAAAAAAATATTCAACGATATTAAAATAATGTTAATGTAAAGAATTAATTAAACGATGTATTTCTAATTACTATTAAATTATTTATGTAAAAAATTAGAAATTTTACAGAGTTTACGGCATTTTCCTCGATTGTTGCGCCTGCCATATTTGGAAATTCAATGAGGGGTCTAGCCATTGCAAGGGAATATTTATTAAATTATGGGAACTAACTTGGCGTGACACGATATTTTAGATTTAATTGTAATATATCTATAGCAATTACTTTAATTATTTTTCCATCTGCATTGGTGATGGTGAGCTCACAATCGGCGAGGATGCCCGCTGCAAAGGATTCAACAAGGAAAACAAAGGATTTGCTAATAACAAAAAAAGGCAAGGATAAACAGCTTTGAAATAAATGCAATAAAAAGAGAATTTTTTAAATCAATTCAGGCTGCTCATTTCAGTTTGCGTGATCAATTTTAAACTGGAATACATATTTATGTACACGTGAGCACTTAATAAATGTTAATATTGTGTGGTGCATTGCTAGCTGGAAAAAATATCAATCGAGAATCAACAACGACTGTGTAAGCGAATTTAAGCGAATACATATCTTGTTGAATATGTTACGGATAGCAAGATTTTATATACCTACATAGAAAGTTTTTCAACGCACCTGCATTGTTATTACATACACGTATATTTTTCCTCTTCTTACTTTCCTGGTCTGCGTGATAACGAAAGTGAATCACTAACACGTCGACCTCGTTTTGGTTTTTATTTCCAAAATAATTCAGGGTCATGTTGAGTAAGGGCTGTTGCCAATGGAAATGTGTACATATTTTGTGGGTATATAAACAAAAGCCAAATATTTCATTTTTGCTGTAAGGTGTCAAAATTAAAAATAACTTTTGACTGTTTCGTGAATGTCTTTTTTTATATTAGGAACCACCACGGAAATTTGCATTAATTACATGTGCATTACGCATTTATTATGATTATAATGAATTTTGTTAACATTAAATTATTATAATGAGCTAAAATGCTTCATTAACGGTAATGAATTGCATAAATTTAGGTCCTACACTGTTGGGATTTATACTTGGGTGGTACATTACCTTAATAATTCCTTTAATAATTCCGACATTAATTATTTTATGGATTTATTTGCCATTTTAATATTTGATTTTTTAGACAATATTTTTTCTAAATCAAATTCCTTGATTCCTTTCGATGTTAGTTTTACGAGCACGTATATTTTATGATTCTTTGTTGTTTTTACTCAGAAAAATATTATAAATATAATATTCATGAGATGACATGCACAATCATTTGTAAATGAAATGCAACGATAAATGCATCAACTCAATATGTACTTTTATTGTGAAAGTTATTATAAAACTTAAATTACTTAATAAAATTAAATTTACTACATTTATACATCCCACAGAAAATTTGGCAGTTAAAAAAACTGAAAATGTTGAAAATTGTCCCACTTTATTTAATTTCCATAAAATTTCAAAGCATGGGATAGGGTATAAAATCAAAATAATAAGGAGCGTAAAGCAAGGCATAATGAACGGTATAATTTTGGCCATAACTGATATTCCTAACCACAAATACGTGCATGTAATGTAAAAATGCTTTATTTATTATTAAACATTTTATTATTCTGACGTAGTTTGCAATAAAGTTAATAGTATTATGATTGGCTTATTAGCCGTTTACATTTAAGGAATCAAATTTGGGTTTTAGCTCACTCAGTACGGAATTGTAGCTTCATTAAGATATTTAAACTATCCGTAATCGCAATGTCCACGTTTCTACTCATTTTCAGTTTGCTTTCTTTATTTTTTATATCCATCTCTATCGTTTGGGCGCAAAACCCTACACGACTTAATATCCTTCTTGCGGAGAGCTTGTGTGCACAATATGAGGATTTCCAGTCAAATGGAACTTTGGCATCTGCATTGATGAATAAAACGGAGGGCAAAGAATATGCTGTCTTTGAAGGCGAAGCGCAGTGGAAGCGTTGCGGGGGTTCGATCATTGAATAATAATAATTTACTTATTTTTTAATATTATTAATAATCTATTATTATTAGCAAAATCTTTTGTTAATTGTTCCATGTAATTTTCAAAAATTCCCACAATTCAGTTTAAAAAATAAATTGGAAATTAATTTCAATTTATAAATCCATTCAAATTTTTATTCTTTAAAAGAATCTGGAAGTAGCTGCCGACCGTTTGAAATCATTTCTTACCTGCCACGTATGTGTATATTCTTAATTTACGTACATTTAAAATCGTAAAAAATGATGTGCAATATTACATAGAATTCATGGAATTTAACGTTCATGCAAAACGAGGACAGATAAATGAAAAATTAGTAGAAACAGAATTATCCCTTTAATTCATTTTAGGCCAACCCAGCGACGATAACCTATTTTATGACGATATATATCAGTACCCACCGGGCTACTATAACGAGTCCAGAAACGTTGTGCCGGATTATGAGTACAGATGGCCAGATCGGACTATGTTTTATGCAATTGATGATAAATTTAGTAGGTGTTACATGTATCTACTACCGTTTATTTGGTTTTTTGCACTGAAATATTGATAGGCGGCATTATTTTACCTCTTTTAACGTCTAGGTGCACAACAGAAATACCTCATAAGCTTAGCGCTGAAGGACTTAAACAATAACACATGCATTCGGATTAAACAACAATCGACAGGAGATTACGTTTTTTTTGAGAAATCCGACGTTGTCCGGTGCGATTCTCAACTTGGGAGACAAGGGGGTCGTCAACCACTTCGACTGCATCCCAGATGTTTCCACGAGGGCCCTGGCGGCATTCTGCATGAGATTATGCATGCTTTGGGATTTGACCATGAGCACTGCCGTTCGGATCGGGATGACTATGTCATTATTCATGAGAATAGAATTTTGACGGGTAAGCCCGTACATCCAATTAGTGTTGCAGCATAATATTTACTCACATTGAATATGGTTTGAAATAATTACGAAATTTGTGATGCATGTACGCTACAGACAAGTTGGATCAATTTCGAAAGCAACCTACCTTTTACACACTTGGCCATCCGTACGACTACAAAAGTATATTACACTTCGCAGCAGATACATTTGCGAGAAAGAAAGGCGATATCACTATTGAGGCATTAAATGGCATGACAAAGCTCGGTTCGAGATTACGACTGACTGACTTAGACTATTATAAAATAAACGATGCGTATGCGTGTAGACGTTCTGCCAATGGCAGATACGAAGCTGCTTTATAAATTTTATACAAGAAATTTAAATCTAATACTGATAAATGTTATAAATTCAATTATTATAATGTATTTAGGTTTGGCTTCATGCCTATTTACATTAAACCGAACCTAACGTGGTGTTCTAACCAATTTGGACTCAATTTCTTAGTTCTTGGCCATTTCGACAATGGTTCGAAAGTATTAAATTATAAGTCTCTAGTACTAACGCCAAACGTAAACATTTAATTACGTAAGTATGATTATATGTACAATTTTGTATATTTTTGTGTATAACTTTGCTCTTAGTACATGCAATAATAATACTTGAATCAATTATTGCTTATTCCTGTCATTTGCTCCTCGTTGTCGCAAAAACTGTACACAACTGTACTAATACAAAGTAACCATGTACAGGCAGTATTGTTAGAAGTTAAATGCTTACAAAATTAACAGTTATTATTTCGCGTAAATTGTTTAATTATTTTGGGAATTAATAATTATTAAAAGGTAAATAATATTACACAGTAAATATGAACTTGATAATACTATAACAATTTCTACAATTTTAAGACAATAATCATTAAATTTATTTATTTTAATTACACGTTTTCCCAAAAAAGAATATCGTCGGCGAAGGATCTTAAAGTACCAATTTCTATCCCTTCAACATAGTAATTGGTACTTTAAGATCCTTCGCCGACGATATGTAACTATCCTATTACCTACAAAAATTTTCATAATAATTATTCCGAAATTTTGAACGCGTCCAATAATAACAACTCAGAATACCAAAAGGCAATTTTTGGACATGGTTGCCACTACAGCAATTACCACAAACGCCGAGGTTCGCTTTATGTAAGCGCCGACTTTAATGCCAATGGGTCGTAAATGCCGCAATCGTTGGCGCTTCGTAAGGGAAACGCTATTCATCCACGAGGTAAGCAATCTGTAGGAGCGCTCATGAACCAAGCCGATTTTAAGGAAGAATACCATTTCAATGAATACCATGGCGATTGCCCAGAAGTAAACCGTAATTGCTAACGCTAGCGGTACCAAACTATGCAAAGTCACTGCGGCGTACACGGTGAACACATGCGAGAAGATTAAAAGGGCGATTAGCGGAGCGACCATGACTCCAGCAAAAGTTTTGTTGAAAATTTCCGTCGCCAGTTGGAGTTTCAAGTAGGAGCGACCTTGTTGCGCAAGTCTGTTTTCAATTAGCATTGGTCGGCCTTGGGCTAATTTTGAGTGCGTACTGAAATATTTGTAAAAACATCAATCATTTTTGGTGAAAAATTTATTACTTTACCATTTAGACCGTTTTAGAAAAATGTAAAATCGGTAGTTTTTTCCAACATTTTAAATATTTTTTTAAAAAATGACGTTTTTTACATAAATCATTTTAAACTACACAGTAGATACGACAAAATTAAATACCAACAAGCAGCTTACCCAAATCGTTTAAGCCAAAATAAAGTCGTAAGAGTATAAACAGAGATGACATTAAATGCTAAAACAGTGTGGAAAACAGCACAAGCTCCTAGGTAAAATTCCACTGATCCCCACAAAATCCAACAAACCCAAGAGTTTTGCATAGTCGGCGGAAATAAGGAAAACAAATAGATAGGCATTTTTGGTTTTTTAATATAAAGCGGTAAAAATAGCGTCGCATTACCGAGAACCTGACTGGCACTGACATAAATTAAAAATTCAATGAGATTTAGGTTGCGAATCTTTCTCTTAGGTACCACAATACCTGCAAGTAAGAATTAAGTTTTGTCTTTAAATGAATGGAATCAATAAATTGTGAATATTTATAATACTGACAAACTAAGGAAATAGCTTATAAAAATGAACCTGGTAACTTCCTCATGGACGTCATGCTATTAAATCCTTGAAGGATATTTCGTTTCTTGCGGAAATACAATATTTTCAAAAAGAAGGCAAATATATGAAAAATTGCTAAATACCCTTGTAAAATACGAGGAGCAATTTTTAAATTCTTAGTTTTTACTGCAACAACCAGGCTCCTAGCCTGATAAATAGCTTGCACTCCGTGAATCAAACTCGCAAAATTCCACAGCATTTTATTTGTAAATCCTGTAATTTCCGTTAATTCAATAATCTTAAGAACTGGGTTCCATTTGTAGGGGAGGATACAAAGAATGTAACCGACATGGAAAAATTGGCCTAGACCAACGAAGCACTTTTCGTTGAGCATGTCTGGATACCGAGGAAGTCACTGAAGACAGGTAAGAAAGTTCCATTAAGTTTTAGTCCAGGTAAACATAATTACAACTTATCTAAAATGTACAATATTATTTACTGTCGAGCTTAAAAGTATCCAAGTGACAAAAGATCGATAGAGGGATGAGCCTACCTGTCATCGTTCTTTTTGAAGGGTGACGGTCAACAGAAGGAACAACTGTATGTAGGTTGAACAAAATTTGGTTTCCACATAGTAACCTATGCACGTTTAATTACTGTTGTTTGCGAAACTACCGCTTAAGCTCAAGTAAAGATAATATCACGTTTTGTTTTTAAATTAAAGGTAGCCCTTGTGCTGTAACGACGACCCTACTGCAATTATTGCTGAAACTTGTTATTTACGTAGACGATGCAAGTTGGATAGTGAGCAATATGTGGGAATGAAAACCAATTACATATTATTGACAAATGACCTCAGAATTTTGTCTCTATGGCTGAAACGAACTTCAGGTGTCATATCTGTGTAAATAATTTCAAGAAATTATCCTTGAAATTTTCCTAAATTTTTATCCAGGAATACTGGCTTGTGTCAAACTTTCCTACTTCCAATTCATGTATTCCCACTGTTCCTTACTGCTAATAGTGCTTAAGTGCTAATACATTCTTGATGATGGCTGAAAGCGACAACCAAAAAGCTTTGATACTGCGCAATCCATAATAATTTATGCATGGGAAATGAGAAGAATAAAAATTCTGCAATGAAAGAAAGTATGATGACATACATAAAATTATTTTATTATTGGCAGAACGCCTCTGCCGAATTTAGATTCGGCAATAAACATCTAGAATAACCTGGGAGTTATAAAAACAAATCAATAAAGTCTATTGAAAACTCTCACAATAGTTTATTAAAATTTCGTCCAATCTGTCCTCTTGTATTTATTTAGTTTAAAAAATATAAAATCATGTGTAACATAAAATACAATAAAAAAGAACTGGAAGGGAAATATATTAATTCGATACATTTATAATTAATTATATAATTCTAAATAATAATTATTATGGCAATTTCCAATAATAAATAACTAAAATGCATAGTCTAATACCTTTGAATTTTCCTTGATATCGTATTCTGGAATTATCCTCGGCCTTTGGAAACTAATTAAAAAATGTAGTAAAACGTTATTACGTAAACGATCGTCTTTCGCCATATGTTCTAAAAGGTAATTGTTTCAAGTAAAGGTTCTGGAACGTTCTTTATCAGATGGACGATCGATTTTCTGAAATAAAAACTCTTCTCTCAGGTGGATATTTCTGTTTTCAGGATTTGACCGTTTATTTTGACTGATCCTTTAACAGTGATCTTGGTAGTTGTCGGATCCATTGCTGCTCGTTTGGCTAACATGTCTGAATAACTATTAGCTTCTTCTAGAAACTGAAATTCATTGTTGGTGATACCTCCAGTTTCAGTTGTTTTCGAAGTCACAGATGCCGTCAAAATTTGCCCATGTTGTCCGTCTTGTCGAAGTCTGGTGTGAGTTTTGACTGACTTTGTTTGGACTTCCGTGTTGATCGCACTATTTCTGGTCATACTCCTGGTCCATTTCCGAGTCATAATTGCAGTCAGAAGGCTCGAGGCTTGCATCCTGCCCTTTGGCTTTATTCTACTGCAAAATTAATAAATCGTTAAAAATCAACAAATTTTAGATGAAATCTTAGAACTGTACGACTTTTTCATTGAATTTAGTATTTATGAATTTATTTAAATTATTTAAAACACTTAATCTTACAATTATTAGCTAATTCTTCACCTGTTTATGCTCACTGAATGATCTATAATCTTGTGACGCTGCAGTAATTGGATGGTACAAAACACGAGATCACAACCGGTTTCAGAACACGGAATGACGTCAGATCCAGCAACTCGACTGCGCTCATGAACTCCAATATGAGAAATTTGAGCTGCGGTGTAGCTACATTTGTCACATTTATAAGGTCGTTCTTTGGTGTGGATTCGGATGTGATTCTCCAGATTCGGTACTTGGTTAAACACCTTACCGCAGAAATTGCACGGGTAGTATTTCCTCATAGTGTCTGTAAAGTTAAGTATACAAAATTGTAATGCTAATGTATAGTTAATATTGTACACAAAAAGGGGGGACAACTTTAATAGGAAGCAATTGTAATTAAAAATAACAAGTACTGTATCGAAATAATTAATTGAAATAATTATTCAGAAAAATTGCAAATTAATATATCTTTAATTTAGGCTAAAGCTAGTCTTCACAACTTGCACAACGAAAGTGCTTCTATAATCACAAAGTTTATGACTATTTAAGCATAATTGCATAGTAATAAGCAAAACTATAATAAATTATGTCATATTTTATTTAAAACATTTATTTTTAAGCACGAAAAAGATACTAAAATACTTCCACTTACAAGGAATGACTTTTTTTGAATCCAAGCTACGCTCAAGTTTTTTTAATTTTGTCATATTAACATTCGTGACAAAGTAGTTATAATAATAATAATAGTCAGGAAATCAGCTACAGGTTAAAAAAATCATAACACAATTTCGAGCTCCTGTGAATTTTCTTTTAAAATTCTACGAGTTGAAAAAGTTGGTGTAAGATGCCTTTCCGTCTTCGCTCTACACACTGATTACTTACTAATCATACTGTTGTATTAAAATGCAAATGAGTGGCGTGGACAGAATTATCGGAGACTGGAGGTTATGATACGGAGTATAAGGTCAAGCTGTCAATGTCCAGCATGGAATCATGTTGTGCTGTGGAATGGAAATATTCATATAGGTACTTCATATAGTATTGTAAACATTCTTATTATTTTTCTATACTTTTTACGTATACAATTTAATAACACACTCATCCTTTTTCTTGAAATATCAGCCGCAGAATCACTCAATGATGTTTCAAGTTTTAAGCCATTTTAAATTCAATGCATGTAACAAATTAAACACAAACATTTAGCAACGAACAGAACGAGCTTTTTGATGACATTTTTCTTTTTCCAATGACACTAGAATTGTCTTGTTTAGCAGCGTAAAAACCCAATTCTTATATTTTACATTACAGACCTTGAATATTTACACCTTTTAAATTCAACAACGTTGTTTAATTTAAAACTGTCCAACTGCTAACATTATTAAATAATCATTACATTACAAAATTGTTAGCACCTTTGCAGAATTAAATGATGATGACTAACACCAGCCAGCTTGGCCTTGCACTTTAAGATGTGTAATTATGTACAAGGCGCAAATGTGTTGTGTATCTAAAGCGTATTTACTTTAAAAAGATTTATTTTTAGACTCTTGTACTTATTATGTTCTTCCTATTTGCAGGTGGAATGATGAGTCTTCTCAGCTCTTTGTGTATCTGAAAAATTACAAATCATATTGCAAAAAGAAGTAATAATAATCTCAAATATGTACTTTTTAACTCTGAAAACCTTTATAATAATAATTAACGTAGTTTTAACATTGACAGAAAATAATATTTCAGTCAGTTTTTCACGCGATGTGGATTCTCACAAGCTATCAAGTTGCAAGCACACGTATACTCCTGATCAGGTGGTTCGGCAGTATGAGCCGCAGGTTAGTGTAATTACTGTAATTATTTAATTGACCAAAAATGACGAAACATAATATCGGAAAATTGGTATTTCAGCAGAAATTATTAGATAATAAAATAATTAGTATTTATTTATTACTCAATAAACTCGATTTTGAAACTAGTGAAATAAACTGAGCTAGAAATTATTAAAAATGTAATAAATAATTAAATCCTTGCAGTTTGTCAACTGCAACGGTCGGGTATACGAAGACAACCTAGAAATTCTGACAACCATGTGCATTGCAGTTCGGCGAAACTCTGGAAGCGTCAGAACTGATTATGCAAATTTGTCAAATTATTTGTGTTCTTTGTGGAAACAGCGGCAAAACTGTCTCTGGACATTCATTTCCGACCGCTGCAAGAAGGAAGAGTTTGAGCTAATCAGCGAAATTAGACGGACGAATTTAATGGTCGTTGCGAAAGAAGCTCTGTGCAGTGACAAGAATTTTACTGGCGGGATGTACGGTAAGAAATTATTTAAAAAAAAGATTTTTAATTATTTAATTTAAGTTTCTTGTTAATGGAAAAATACTTATTTTGTTTTTTTAATTTTTAGTTAATTTATCAGTTTAATTTATATTTCTAGCAATTTTAATCTTCTCTCAATTTTCATTTCCCAACCCATGCTCAATAGTCTTAAAATTTGTTTTGTTGATTTCTACTTAGAATTCCTTGAACTCGGTGGTGCCAATTGTTTTTGTTCGCAAAATGATTCAATCATACGAGAACTGGAGAAATGCACCGGAAGCATTTACAAATACAGTAATTTTCCTTACGATGGAATACCTTTCAAGCAGTAAGATTTTTACGTAACGTCAAGTTAAATGAGTTTATATTCTTAAAATTATTACATAATTTTAATATTGTGAAATCAATTTAATTTCTTAAAAAATAAACACACAGGTTCAAGGATTTGCTCTTGAAAGTCAAAGAATGTGGCACGCCGTTTCTGCAAAAGTGCATTCTACCAATTCAAACTGCGTATAAATCCTCACAACCAGGGTTTGATCAAAGGGTGAGCCAAGCTTTTTCACTCTTCATCGATGGACTAATAGGAGCACAGGAATCCTTGTGGGTGTATAGAAAACCGGAGAAAAACTCTACGAATTCAGTAAATTTTTATAATAATTGATGCATCTTTTACATCAGCAATGAAAAGTTCGAGTTTTACAGTTTATAAGTATTATGGAATGCATGGAATTTTCAGAAAGTAACACAAAAAATAAAGTAAATATACCCAATAACAAAATCCAAAAATAACAATCTTTTTATTCAGAAAAATGTTTTTTGATTTTATCATGCGCAATAGCTATACAGTATATTTATCTTTGTAGCATCAAGTCGACTCAACTTATCACGTTGTCCAATGAAAGCAAACTCATCCTTGGGATCAATGGTGACGTCGGTATCTTTGATACCATATGCATATTTGGAATAATGCATGACGCTCTCATAGTCGTATTTGTCGAGGTTGAGGAAGTTAGGAAGTATTTTAAAACTTTTCAAGTGGTCTAGCAATATGAATTAAATATGATTGTAATTCTTCCAAATGCACTGCAGCTGCATATTAATATATTATATAGATACGCATATAGACCAACATTAAACAGAAGCAACTTGTACTCAGAATCAGAAGTATTAAGTTGAAATAGTTTACTTGGTTGAATCCTGTTTTCATACACTGTCACAAACTGATCTCGATCGGAACGGGTGTGTTCATGGGCCATTCCTAAGGCATGCATGGTCTCATGAACTATCGTTCCTACTTGAATCATGCATGACGAAGTTAAATAGATCTCCTGCATCCCGCCGGTCCTCCCTAAATGAGATCTGCATGTGCCCCTATTAATTTTGACATAGTACACATAATCGTTTGGTGGGGTTGTGATACGGTCCACGTCAAAGTATGTCAAGCAAGTGGATCTTTTTAATTCATATATTGCCTCCTCGATTGTCGCCTTCTCATCCTTTGCTATATAAGAAAATAATAGTATTGAAAGATGTTCTAAAATTGAGAATGCCTAGTTACAATCATTAAAGCTGTTTTTATAATTATTTTGTTTATATTCTTTATTTATGCATCTTTTGTGTATTTATTGGATTGTTGTTATACAAATTAATTTAATTTTTGCATCCAGTACTTTATATTAACTAATGCATTCATTTTAACATGGAAGTTATTAGTTGTTATATTTTTATGCTGAATTAACAACTCATTTGATTAAAAATTTCACGTGCACTTACTAAAGTTTTTAGCGATTTTGTAAAAGAATGTGCTGACAGGCCATAGGTATGCTTTATCCGCTATTCCATTTCTATCCTCAGAAGGGTAACTAATTATATCATCTTCGTCGCCCTCCTCTTCAGGGTACTTGTCTCTCCCAACAGGTCCGTAGAAGTAAAATTTGAAGGGCTGACAACCAGTCGCATCTCGAAAGGGGAATATAGAAGTTTTTATAACGAGAGCCTTATTTCATGGACGTTTAAAAAATAAACATTTACAATAAACGTAAACATTTACCCAACATACAGAATACATTGCCAACATTTAAATAAATGTCATTCAGATTTCTGAAACCCTTAAAAAGTGATAAGATTTATACCACAGAGCTTCCATTGTGCTTCCCCAGCGGCACTCAACATTGATCTGTTTGGTGTCGTGACTAACGGAGGCTGTAGGACCGTAGTGTTCTGAAATTCTTTAAGCTGTCTACACATACCTTCAGCCATCTTGAGCGTCAATCTTGCTTTGACATTTAAACTGTCGTCAGCAATAATTGCAGCTGCAAGCGGAATAATTGTTTGTACACATATAAAGTAACAATATTACACGCGTTATATTAACGATAAAACTCTTAAATACGGCTGTAGTTTTATTTAAATTTAAAATGAAATAATCTTACTTTTTAGAACACTTAGGAAAAGCACGTTTTTTAATAGTTGGGAAATAATGCTGGAATGGGTGAGAAACCCGCTCATATTTAGTTGGCCGCAATTAATTTATTATAGAAATACTAATATTTTAAAATGGTACATGTAATGTTTGCAAAGAAGTAGATATATATTTTTAATGTGGTGTGCATAAAATTTATTAAATCCACTGTTTACAAGTACTCAGCAATTTCATTTAATGCTCGCAAAACTTTGCGCTCTCGAGTTAATGATGTTAACAAATGTGTAGAGCTTACACAATAAATTTCGTACATTATGCTTCAAAATCAAGGACAGACATCAATATTTTCACAATGCTACATATTTTTTAATGCTTGAAATATTCGTATAATTACAATTGTTTGCAAACTGAAATTAAACCTATGGACACATTTTCTTTCCAAACCCCTTGATTACATTGTTATGTTACAATAATCTCAAAACGTACGGCAGTTTAAGCAAACTATTTGTTCAAGAATTTTCATAAGTTTCATAATTGATGAACTGTATATACTGCCAGCAATTGCAGTCAGTTCGAAGTTTATTGTAGAATACATGGGGTTGAATAAAAAACTGACACAAAAATAAATTGAATGTGTACATATGTAGATAGATATATTCCAAAAATAAGAATTTTTTCTTTCAGATAAACGATGACTACGGTGAGCAACTGTTATACAGCTTATTTATCTTCGTAGCATCAAGTCGAGTCAACTTATCACGCTGTCCAATCATAGCAAGCGGATCCAGGGTTTCAATGGTGACTGCACTTTTGTTGATAGCAAATGCAAATTTGGACTAATGCATGACGCTGCCATATTCATACATGTCGAGAGTGAGCCCATTTATTTTTTTGTCAAAATTCCTCAAGCCTTCTAGCAACGTGAAGTGTAAAATTATTATTGTTATGCATCTAAATCAATTACAGCATCATGTAATTTAAATCAATCAAATAATAATAATAAAATACTGACTCAGCACCGCGCTTCGCGCGTCGCCCCCATTCGACCTAAGCTCTACGAGACCCCCTTGTCGCCTAACCGCCCTAGTTAATTTTCAATCAATTTTTATTAAATTAAAACTGGTATAAATTCAATTTATCTGCTTACAATAATATGTAATGTGTAAATCTAATGTGACTGGTTTGTTTATTTGCACGACATGAATTTAGAATCAAAGTTTTTTTATTTAGTTTATTTTGTCGATACTGGTAATACATAAAATTACAAAGATTAGGGAAAATTTGAAAAGCGAAAATTTAAAGAGCTAAAAGTATATTTTTAAAATATTGTCGGCGAAGGATTTTAAAGTGCTGATTGCATGCGTGCCAGTGTCTTAATGTACCAAACCAACGCGGGAACGCTCAAAATTCTAAAGTCAAAAAGTACCATACATGTTTAAGCGTGGAGTTCTCAAATCGGTATATTAGACGTTAGTGCAAACAGGTTTCTGGTACAATAAGACATTAGCCACGCGTGCAGGTGGTACTTTCACAATTTTCGTCGATGGTGTCAAGATTCATAATCATAAAGTAACCCCTAGTAACTTCGTAAAATAAAGTGTGGACGTTTCGGAATGACACCGACTTTATAGTAGTATGATAATCAAATACATTAAATTTAAATAGCTTACTTGGATTGATGTTTTGAGTATGCACTTTCACAAATTGGTCTCGATCGGTACGGGTGTGTTCATGGCCAAATCCTAAGGCATGCATGGTCTCATGGATTATCGTTCCTAGTTGCTTCATGCATTTCGATGTAAAAACGAGCTCCTGCGCTCCCCCGATCCTCCCTACATGAGATTTGCACGTGCCATTGGGGCGCTTGACATAGTACACATATAATCGTTAGGTGGGGTTGTGATACGGTCGACGTCAAAGTACGTCAAGCAAGTTGCTCTTTTGAATTCATATAATGCATCATTGATTTGCTGCGTTTCATTCATTGCTATATCAAAATCATAATACATACTATATCGTCAGCGAAGGATCTTAAAGTACCAACTGCATCCCACGCAAGTGTCTTAAAGTACCAACGTGGAAAGCTTAAACTTATGAAGTCAAAAAGTACCATAAATGCTTTAAGCCTGAAGTCTTCAGTTTTGGTATGTTTAGTCATTAGCGTATATTATCTTTTCGTACTTTAAGACATTACCCACGCATGCAGTTGGTACTTTCAGATCCTTTGCCGACGACAAATAGAATTTCTTCATTTATTCTTTTCTAGGGCTTCTAATCGGGACGGGACGTCCCGATGTCCCGGAGACGGGACAGGGGACGGGACAATTTGGGGACAAAAATATTGTCCCCAGATAGATTGGGGACAAAACCGGGACACGAATTTTGTCCCGGAGAATTTCGGGACGGGACACAAATTTTGTCCCAATTAGAAGCCTTAGGTTTCATACTTTTAGCATTGAACTCATTTGTAAATTTTGTGTACTCACCATTAGGTATGTAGGAATTCCAAAAGTCGAAGTCATCTTTAGAGCCGATGGTAACTGCGACAATTGAAATGATAAATATACTTACTAAAAGTTTCAGTTGGCCAAGGGCTGGCCAGCTGAGACAATTCATGATCAGTTTCAGAAAAATGTTAATATTTTGAAAAAATTCTACATAAATATTATAAAAAAGATGCTTCCACTCCTAAATTTTAACTTCACACACCTTGAACGTCTTAGCGTCACTAGCCCAAAGTGAATAAAGAATATTGTATTAAAAGAATACGTAAATGCAACTAAATGATAATTTTGATTTACGCACACTTACGATTAGTCAGAAACAATGACCACAATCATTATTAAAAGTGAGATTGGCGTGTAAATCAGTCGATAAAAGAAATAGGTACGATTTTATTATAATGTAGAATATATGTATAACACATTGATCATTAAAAAAATAAATTGAACGCTGGTTGTAAAATACCGGTATACGCGGTTATTCTCGCTAAATTCGGATTATACTTTATTCAGTTAAGTAAGAAATAGTAATCATTGTGTGGTTTGAAATAAGAATGGTCAGCAGATTATTGGGACAGGACGTCTACTAAAATGAAAATCTACCGTATACTATACAGTTCCTAGATGCACCATATGCACACCTTCAGTTATAAAGTCAAAAGAAGGAAACATTGCATGGTAAATCCCATTTAAAACGTCATTTTTTAATTTCGAGTCGAAATTTAAATTGATTTCCTTTCCCTCCACGCCAATTTGCAAGGAAATGATTAGTACTAACATTCTTCTGAGGGTGCATAACATATTTTACTTGAGTCGACTCATTTCGGCCGTACCCAAGCCGTCTTTTATGTGAGTGAAATTCGATAATGATCGTCATGTCTCAGAGGATGAGAGATTCTTTAATGTACATTCTGCTTTAAATTTTCACATTGAGATCAGGAGTCATGATCGAGATCATGAGACCTCAGAGCCAATGCTGACGTTTACTGATGAGATAATAAAGATGCATACTAGTATTTTGAATCGACTATGGGTTACCTAGCTGAGAACCTTCTACGAACATAACCATAAAAAAAAATGTTACTATGTTACCATTCTCAATTTTTAACTACTAACTACACACGCGGTACATAAACGACCTACATACACGGAAAAACGTAAGTAACGCATTCTTGTGTTCACCATGATGATGCTTACTGATAGTGATTGAAAACTTGGCAACAATAAAGAATCTTATATTTAAACGCGTATCCATATAGGGAAAAATGTTTTATGAGTAACTAATATAGTGTTATAGGGGTACGTAAAGGCAACCAAATGATAATTTTGAGATAATTGACAATAGCCTTTATGAAGTGTGACAGGATTGCAAGTTGGGAAAACCAAAGAATTGACGCAGGATTATTATTACGTACTGTAACGAATCTTTTTAGGCGGCTCAATAAAAGATTCGATACTTTCCTCAATTATTATAATTTAATATTACGAAGATCCTGGGTGGAATTTTAGCGTCACCAATATATTTATTTATTTATGTCGAAGAATCCTGGGTGGAATTTAGCGTCACCATAATGTCGAAGCGTAGAAGGAGGAAATCCATCTCCTTTAAAATAAAATGCAGAAGAGTTTATGACATCAAGGTTAGGTGCGT
>JAQGAK010001884.1:0-25505 GCA_034696945.1 Lipothrix lubbocki
ATATGTAGGCGAGAAGCAAAACTGGATCCTTTATAGGCTTAAATGTAGGCAAGCCGTAAATTTTAGCCTTGTAGGAGGATAAAATTGCTGTAATTTTAAAATGTAGGTTTAGGATAGGCAAAGCTTTTGCCGGGAGAAAATAGGCAGAAATAGGGTAGGCTATTTCAATTTGACATCTTTGAATCGAATAATAATAAATTCTAATAACATCACACAAGTCAGACAACCCACTTTCAAATCGCGTGTGGGAGCTGGAGCTGGATCATTGTATAGTTTACAATAGTGGAAAAAAGCGGGTATAGAATGTTGAAGTGGAAAAACTGTGTTTCGACAGAAATTTAATAAAGAATTCCTACACTCACCCAGTAATAATCAGTTGATTTTGTATCGTGCCAACAGACTTTTTTGAGTTTTCTATTATAATTTATATCAGTCTTTAGTACTTTTTGACGGAGACAAAGTACCAAAATGGACCAATTTGTGTGTTGCGGGGATAGAAGTTGGTACTTTAGGATCCTTCAATGACGATTTGGTCTGTAGTACGATAAGGGTTATTTTTTATTTTAATTATGATTGATCATCGCTGAAGTATCTGAAAGTACTCATTTCTGTGCCGAGGAGATAGAATTTGGTACTTCAGGATCGGTTGCGGACGATTACTGTCGAAAGGATATAAGTACTTTTAGTATTATAACTGTAAAGTGCTAAAATTACAAGAACCCTCAGGATTTCATGGCTCGTTTCTTATCTGAATTTAGGATGAATAACAGTTGTGATAGACAAATCAAATATAATTTCCTTGTGATTGAAAGTAATTAGTTTAATAACGGAATTAACTTTAAATGAGGCCTAATTGTCCGTTCTAAATTTAATTTCCCACGTTTTACGCATCCATTGCATATGTACATATGTATCACCGCTGGTGATGCAAACTAATGGGCCATCTCCATTTGAGTCTATAGTTGCAAAATAGGACATCGACCGTCAATTGAAGTGCAAGGTATTTTTGGGACAACTCCACTATAATTTACAATCATTATTGCCGTTTGCAGTTGAAATTTTATACACAAGAGCTCCCTCTGTTCTCAGTTTTTAATGCAATTTAAACTTTAGGATATTCCATAGGTATTTTTGCTCTTCACTGAATTGTTTCGGTGGGGACGGATATCTCATCTTTTGCATTTAGGTTCACATATGGAGATACACCTATAGCCCACGTTGCATCTCCACGGACGAGAAACAAATAGAAGTACCAAACGGAATGGACAAGTTAATTTTCCATGTCGTCAGGAAGGTATCAAAAAGTACCAATTTCTGTGTTGAAGATATAAAAATTGGTACGTTGGGATCCGTCGCCGACAATTTTTCTCGCATTGGTTTTTGCTGCTTCCAAACTCCAACAACATCAACAACTTTCAGATCAACCAAATTAATCATTATGCTTCGCTGTATCTGTATCTTGTTGTATAGAATCTCAAATCTCATTCATGTCTCGGTAAACCACAATGATTTTCTATCTGCTCAAATTCCGCTTGATTAACAAGATATGAGATTTTTTTTACACATAAGTATGTACTTACTATACTTACTCACTTACATTTTAATTCTTTAAACCTGTTGCCTGCCTGTTGGATTAAATTCGATTGTTGGAAATGGCACTGGGGCAAGCTGAGAACTTCCATTCCCAACATTGATTGCATATGTAAACTATATAGCTTTATTGTATCTCCATTGCGTTGTCGATTGTTGGCTGGAGCAGAAGATCAAGTAATAATAAATGTTGGAGATCCATTGTGGCTAATATTACATAACTCAACTTAAGAGCCCGTGGCTGGCCTGTGTCACACAGTATGTAATAATAATAATAAGTTAAAGGAGAATTAACGTTACATAATAAATTTCAAGGATCACATTCCAGTTGTCCTCTCTCAACTTTCAGACATGCACGCGTGTGATGTGAGATGAAAAATCAACTGGTTATTACTTTTAGACTCTCATTATTACCTGTCCTATCTCTTATGTAAACAATACAATTATATACATATATATGAGTTATTTAATCTCTTCTATAGTCATAATAGGTATTGAATATTCTCATGAAATTGAAAGGAGCCTCAAGTGTCCTCAGTCTGTTTCGAGTGTCAAGCGGTGCTGGTTCTCAAGTCTGTATTGCCCCTGTGGAATATTTATTCAATTTTTTTTCTATCAGGTGAGTAAATTAATGTGTAGTCAGTAAAAATATATTCAATTTTCCATTTTGTCCCCAATAATTATTTTCAGTAAATTTTAAATGCTTCCATAAACCTGTAGAGCTCATATAAGTTGTTATATACGGCCGTGCTGCATAACTTTCCCCTTGCACTCGGAGACTTGGATCGATAAAATCCGAAAGTTTCCACATATACGGGGAACAGAGTTTTTGCTCCGAAATTCAAAAAATTCCATGTGCATTCTTAGTATTACATTCATAAATTTTTCTCTTGCGGGCCAATTTTTTAGGCGATAATTTGATAATAAATTTAAATAAAATATGATTTAGCTTTTATAACTGAATTTATTGTGGACGAACAATATTAGGGAATTACATAGGAAGAAATTAAATGTGATTTATATTTATTTTCAGCTTTCGGAATTTAATTAAATATTATAGATCAAAATGGGTCGTCCAATTGCTTATCTGACTCGCCGGGAATGCTTCAGTGCTTGTCATCGTCTTCACAGGTGAGATTTTTTCTTATTTTTCACCAAAGTTCTAAAATGAAATTCATAAATCAGAATAATGTATGAATGTACATATGTATATGAAATCTAAATCCTTTTAACCATAACCATAAATAACAATATATTTTTTTCAATTTTCCAGTGAATTACTGTCAGATGACCAAAACCTTGAAATTTTCTCCAAGTGCAACAATCCTAATGGCCACGGACATAATTATGTTGGTGAGTTAAAAGTTGAAAAACACTTAATTACTTGTTCTCGAACTATTGGTTTGGTATTTGGTCCGCTGGAATGAGCTTCCAATTGATTTGTCATGACATCGAACGACGTGTCCAGAATAATGATTTAATTTGTTCTGTCAAGGAATTTTGCACAGCTAAAACAATATAAGCCTACAAAAAGCCTGGGGATTTGTAAATGATTTGGAATATGATCAGTTGATCAGTAATCTGCCTAACAACATTACTATATTCTTTACACGTGTATTATTCTTCTTTATTTAGTTATTGTATTTTCAATTTTATGTCCCGTCTAGCCTGGAATGTATTTTTTGTTCCCTAAACGCGGTTACTACTATTGTTACTCATACTACTGACATAATTCCCAATTTTACAGTACAAACTTCAGCTTTAGTATACATATAATATGTTAAACCTGAATAATTCCGGCCAGCCAAACAGGTTTATTTACATATTTTAAGCACATCTGTACTTACTTAGGTAGCTCTCCAAATCATCGAAATCGAAACCAGAAGTTGGCTGGAACAATTTTTTTAAATTCCTTTAACAATGCTTGGGCTACCACACGTGTATACGGGACTTCAGTCTGTTCAGATTAATAGTAAAAAGATGTCATATATGTATAGTATTACATTATTGGGCACGAGGAATTTATGAAGACCCGAACTCGAACATATTACATAACAAACCGGAATGATATAGGGGACTTCAAAAAAATGTGTTACGCAAGATTTACTGGAATAAGAGTTGAATTTCACTATGTGATTTAATATCTCTATAAATCTCTATATGTATAAAGGATCACATACATAAAAAAAATCTTGCCCAAATGAAGGGCAGGTCCATGGTTATAATTACTGTGGAGAAGACATATTATTAGCAAAAGCAGGAAATAATTAATAGCTGTTCAATAAATGAACGAATATTTTAAATTTACTTTTATGTTTATACTTCTTGTTAATTTATACAATTTTTTAATGATTTTGACAGTCGAGGTAACTGTGAAGGGTCCGGTCGACCTGGCTACTGGCATGGTGATGAACATTCAGGAGCTGAAGGAAAATATGGCAAGTTTTAAATTAATTATATTTATTTATTATTTACATGCGGATTTTATAGCTTGTGGAATGATCGATATAAATTAAATATAAAGTATATTTAAAAATTAATTATAGTAAAAACTTTTTTTTGTAAATTATTTTATTTCAAATTATTCATTTATTTTTTTCTTTCAGGATGACGCAATCATGAAAACCATGGACCACAAGAGCATTGACAAGGATGTTCCGTATTTCGCACACGTCGTCAGCACGACGGAGAATGTCTCGATCTTTGTGTGGGACACGCTAAAATCGATCATGGTCAAGCCGGAGCTCCTGCACGAGGTGAAGATCTGGGAGACGGAGAAGAATATCGTCATTTACCGAGGGGAATCCGAATAAGCCGAAAACAAAAACCCAAGAACCTTCGTTCTTTTTCGATCATCTGCTCCTTTAATCATATTCTCTCATTCTCTATTACAATGATTCTAAAGAAATTCTATTCTTTTTTATTACAATTTTTCTAATAATTACAAATATCTACTATTATTGTATACCTGACAGGACTTATTTCTTCCTATTCATTACAGGGACTTGAGAATACACTGGGACCAACACAATTTACTATTATTGCGAATAATCATTTCAGTGATACAAAATGATAATTAATAAAATTTAATATGGCTGATATGTGAAATAAGACATCAGAATTCAAAATCAACGTTTTTTTCATTTAGTCTTTAAGTACTTGATCATGAGAATCTGGATTCAAGAGGTTTACTTAACTAGATCACAAACTGTATCTACTGTTTGAAAATTGGCCGTGTGAAGTGAAAAATAACACATGGCATTCAGACCAACAAATTAAATTATTATCGAATATTGCGACCTTTACACAGATAATTATTGTGTATTTTGTATACGATATTTTTCAATTTGTAATCTTTGCTTCATATTTTCATTTAATGAGTAATTATTATTATCATATTCAATAATTAATAATTTGTTATATTTATCTTTTTGTGTGATATTAAACGTACACTGAACTCTAGCAATAAGAGAACGCTATGAATCACCAAAATCAATCTCTTATTTAGAAATTCTCTTCTCTAGAGAGAGCTATAGTATATGCATATACTAGTAACTATGTATGATATGTGGGCTCAAAGAATCTCTTACAGAGAGAGTTCTCTTATGTGGAGATCTCTTATAGCGAGAGTCCGGTGTATTCGTTATTATTGTATTCGTTATTAACTTTTATGAAATCTAATTAATTTCTTCAATATGTAGAGAGCGTGTATTCTTAAATATTGCGTTCCATTTTAATGTGTAAAATTCATGTCTTTCAAATTTGATGCAGGATTTGGAAGAAACAATAATTATTTGGAAAAACATTAGAAATATTATTTTATAAACAATATGAACCTTGTTGTGGGGTTCAATTTGATTTATTATTTATTTTTACTTTGCCAATTGATTTCGCCAATGGTTTGTTTTACAAAACATATAAAATAAAATAATATCATTTTGAGCAATATATCTGGGGATGATGACATTTATGAACAATTATGAAAAATCAACAATTTTGTTAAAGGGGGAGAGGAGGTTCTTAGGCGACGCGGACGACTTGGGCACCCAAGTTGTTGTAGACGGCGGGGGCTCCCAAACCGTATCCGTAAGCTCCCAAACCGTATCCGTAGACTCCGGTGGAGTAGGCAACTGGAGCTCCGACATGAGCAACTTGTTGGACGACTGGGGCGGAGTAGGAGACGGCAACGGGGGTGGCAACTTGTTGGACGACTGGGGTGTGGGCAGCATAAGCGTGGCTCTCAGCAACGGAGTAAGCGAAGTTTCCTCCGAGACGGTCGGACTTGATGACGGCAGAGTCGAAAGCTGGGGCACGGGAGATGACGGTTGGGGCGGAGAGGACGGTTGGTCCAACAACGACTCCGGCGTTGGCAGCAGCGAAGATGGCAAGGAGAACAGCGACGGCCTGCAAATTATTAATATCACATTTTATTTTTAAAAACTCTAAGAAATCCATCAAAAACTTAAAAATCTATTCGAGAATTCAAAATTTTGATAAAGTTCGGGATCCAAATCCGGGCTTTTCCGAAAAATCAAATCAAAATTCCTAGTAATTTTTAAAATTTTCGGACTAAAAAAAATTCAAAATTTCAAAGTTCTTCGAGATTCGTAAACAAATTCTCCAACTATTCTGGAGGAATTTCGATCCCTTAGAGATTCTTGAAGAAGTTCTCCAACAATTCTGGAGGAATTTCGATCCCTTCGAGATTATGCAACAAATCTAGAGGAATTTTCGATTTCTTCGAAATCCTTCAACAATTCTATCAAGAATTTCGATTAGATTCTTCAACAATGCGAGAATAATTCGGTTTCAGAAATTCCTCGCCAGAGATAGAAAATTTCGATTCCAGGATCAACAAATTAAATAAAGTGAGTAATTTTCGGCAGACGATCACAAAAATGATTTGTGGAAATAATTGAATAAAATCCAATGTATACCTTCATGGTGATGGAGGTTTTGGGTTTTTGGAGGATTCACAAAGTGAAAAGAGATATTTGCAAAGTGAGCAAAGAGCGAATGATGTCCTTGCTCGTCCATCCATCAAGCTTTTATACCCCAGGAATCCTCTGGTCCTCCTGAATTCCAAACGAATATTCGAACACGCCCTCGACGTCAGGATCATATAGGAGTATAGTAATAGTAGATCCTGGACCAAAAAACTAAATGCAATTAAAATACAGCTCATACAATAAATTTGCATTTGATCTAGTTGTTACACATATATACATAAAACACATGATGAAGAAATTTTGGCATCCTTCTTGTTCATGCTCGGTCCACAATTTTTTTTCAATTTATCCAATATCTGTCGCTCTTCGAATATGTCGAGTTTATCACTTGCGAATTATAGAAATGGTTGCTCCCTTAACAGAACAAAAAGACGTAGGTAGGTATGTACTTACTTTATAAAGAAATTAATTTGCTCCTCCAGCAACAGCAGCGGCAGACGAAAAGGTGTTTCCCGATTGTCCATTCCTCATCCTTACCTTCGTCAAGCTTTATTTCTTCTTGCCTTCTCAAATATTTTCATTACATTTTTTGTTGGAGCAGCTTCCTGCAATATTTACGTCCATCCAGAACAACAGAAGCAAAAGATTCGTTACAGATCCGTCTCCATATCCACGATCCATTTTTTTTGCAATTTGTTTTCCTATACATTTTAACAGCATCAATATATGCCTAAATGTAAATGTAACAGTGGCGAACACATGTAAAATCGTGGATATAATAAAATAAAAGATATTTACTACACACAAACGGCCACGCCAAAATGAAAGTGAAGCCTTTTTTGTGACCCTGAGAGCTTCACTTATTCAACAACGCTGCTCTGTTTCTGACATATTATATATAGTGCAATGTTATTTAAATCCTTCTCCTCTTTATTATTATTGTTCAACATACTTAAGTAACAAGAATAAGGAATCTCTATCTCAATAAAGCAATCCTGATCTCTTGTTCTTATATATAATGAGGAAGTCATAGCAAGCTACAGTACATACATACATACACATACAGATACAAATACAATTTGTAATATTGTAAATAGTGTTGGCAAAATGAAAATGCCTTTGTGTTTCTGACCGCCCTGCTGAAAATGCCCTGCCCACTGGGCAAATGCCCTTAAAATCTGGTCATGGCAGAAAATCGAAAATGTCCAATTTTTGGGCAGAGAACTGGGCATTTTGGGCAGAAATCCGGGCATTTCGCGCATTTTCTCAATTTTGTTAATTTTGTTAATTCCAAAAATAAATAAATATAGGTACAAAAGATAAATTATCGTCAATAAATTGGTAACAATTAGTAATAATAATTTAAATAGAATTCTAAATACGTAAAATATTTGTCGCAAATATATTCAGAAAGAAATTTCAAAAATAATCAAAATTTTCCAAAAATTGGCCTGAAATCTTGAAAATGCCCCAAAATTTGCCAGATTTCGTGCTTGAAAATGCCAATGCCCAAAATGCCATTATGCTCTCATTTTGCCCTCATTTTGCCCTCGACTGAAAATACCCAAAATGCCCTGGCATTTTCAGATTACCAACACTAATACGATGCATAAAGATCTTTTTTCATATTCTTACGTATTATTGGCAACTTTTTCATCTATACTCATTAAAAGTTATTATACTTTAGAGCCACAACTAGCAAATTCCTTTCAATTATCGTGCCTTTACTTACTTTACGCATAAAATGACTTTTCCATTTATGTACAATTTCTTTTCGAGTAAGTTCTACGATCTTTATCTTTATTTCCCAGTCCCATTCCCGTATAGACAATTTTTTAGTGAAAATAAATAAATATTTTTACTATTGGTTACTTAAATGATGTAAATAATTAAATTGGTGCTATTAAAACGGCATGAAAAAGCTATTCAGATAATGCAAATAAAATAAAACAATGCATTCTTGCAACTTTCGTAGTACATATTTTGAATGAAAAAATTCAAGAACAAAAAGTACGTAGGTATATTGTATATACCCCAAATCAAGCGATTAAATTGGAATTGTCCAAGCAATTGATGCGATTTATGTCCTGATTCCTGATTTTTTTCGATTTTCCTTCGGCACCCTGCTAAGCATATACAAATGGACAGATGCGGATGAGATATCATTGTCGGCGAATGATCCCAAAGTACGAATTTCTATGCCTTCAACACACGGAAATTGGTACTTTTTGATACTTCGCCGAAGATGTTATATCCTCCACTCTCCACCATATCAACTCTCGTCGTCACAATACTCAGATAATTAAGTATCGTAATTTTTATGTATACTGATTAACCATACAAGTATACAGTGCAGACACGTGTAAATAATAGTGCAAATTACCTGCATATAACATCCATATACCTACATACAGGCATGTACGTAATAAATAAAATTATTGGGAGCGAGCACAACGGGACAAAAAGTAGTGGGAATTCAGCCCGTGGCAAGGGCAGGGCGAATGAATTCATTATCAAGGTTGTGCTGTAAAAGTGTGAGTGTGTGAGTACGACATTAAACACTAATAATCACAGCCACCCATTTACTATATACAAATTAGTCCAAATACCTTTCAAGTCTTTTTGTACTGGACAGGTATCTGCAAAAATTAAAATTGGGACGGTTCAACTTTTATTTGAGATTGAGATCCTTAATCGACACTTGTGGGGCACTCTAAGACGCTATACAAAACAACTTACATCATGTGTATTTCCTCGCGTTGCCAAGCTTATTCTTAGTATTTAGTAATTTAGTACTGAACTGAACTATTGAATGGTCCCGTAACGTAATAAATCTAATTAATTATAAATGATAATGTGACGCGGATATTTATGTCAGCAATTGGTTAATTGCGTGAACGTGTAGGAATCTCATATATCGTCGGCTAAACGTGAAAATGTGCTATTTATGTATTGTTTTTAAGCCAAAACGTTACGAACATTTGAGCACCTTTCCATGTTTGACCGATACCTTATATGGACTGTTAATCAATAGATGATCTTGATCTACAATAAAGTAAACATTTACGTTGATAGTGTTATTTTACGCTGTAAAGATTTTTTATGCACTTTTGTTCAGTTATGTATCTAATGTGTACATTGTGTACTAAAATACATGAGAAACAATCAATTTTCGCACGTACGGGAAATTAGGATCTTACTAGAAGTAGTATCATTTTTTGTTTCCGAGTGCAAATTAGGGTTTCTTTTGTCTGTAGTAGAGAAATGTTTTTTTTAGATCGAACTGTCTGAAGCAATCATGGTCAATTATGATGCTTGTTTCCAGGAATTCGTGACTCGACAGGTGGAGAACTATTATAAAAAGTTATGTGTACAATTATATTATAAATACTTACTTACTACCAATTGGTTGTAATAATTTACTCAAGAATTTGCATATTGTAGTATTTTTATTTTTATACTTTGAGGCAGTTGGGTGAAGTCAGTAAATCTTTTAGAATGCTCTAGAATAATTATTGAATATGAAAAGGGCTATAAGTTTTCCTAGAAATCTTCGGCGAAGTATCAATAAATCAACTTTTGTGTAGAAACTGACTAGAAAGTATAGAAATTGGTTTGGGATCCTTCGTCGACGTTGTAGTATATCTCTATGTGTATATCTGTATTTTGTAATTTAACATAAGACAGTTATTATGATTTTGTTATTTTGTAACATATTATTGCTGTGCTACATAATTCCAGCGGGATGAAGATCGTGAAGAGAGAGAGAGATTTCTAATAAATAAATATAAAATAGAATACATGATTTGTAAGTTTTCAAATTATTTACGTAATTTATTTTTAGACATAAGCAGATTTTGACGCTACTTACTTACATAGAAATAAATAAATATTCTTAGTTATTGATGGGTGTTGAAGAATATTCTGTTACTGTACTCATGCAGATATTCCCTTTCTACAATTTATGTACGTAAGTAAACGTAAGTAAAGTACATATTTATTTCTTCTTTGGCTTACAATTTTTATCAATAACAACTTTACTTCAATTTCTCGGTCATTTCAGGGACAGCTTTGAACAAATCAGCTACGAGTCCTAGATCAGCCACTTGGAATATCGGAGCTTCAGGATCCTTATTGATGGCGACGATGGTCTTGGAGTCCTTCATTCCGGCTAAGTGCTGGATGGCTCCGGAGATTCCAACGGCAATGTAAAGCTCCTGTAGTAATTATTATCAAAACGACTTTTTAGTTATGGGAATTATTAAATTATTTTGCTCAACCTTTTAGTATTTTAGTTCCATGTATTAATTCCATTAAATTAAGCTTACAGGAGCAACAATCTTTCCAGTCTGGCCGACTTGCAAGTCATTGGAGCAGTAGCCAGCATCCACGGCAGCACGAGAGGCACCGACGGCAGCACCCAACTTATCCGCTAAGGCATACAAGATCTTGAAATTCTCTCCATTTTTCATTCCTCGACCTGTCAGATTCAATACAAACTTAATGAGAATTTCTTTAATGACAATTTTATTCAATTTATTATTTATCATTATCGATTATTACAAGAAAATTCGAAATGGTTTGTTAGCTCAAAAAGTGACAGATAAAAAACTAAATTTCCTGTCTTTTTTATTATTAGAGTTATTTCCTTTAAGTACCTCCACTAATAACTGTCTTAGCTGAAGTGAGTTCGGGTCGATCACTCTTTACGATTTCTTGCTTGACGAATTCGGACTTAGGATCTGCTACTTCCGCATCCGGAGCCTTTTCCTGAGCAGCGTTGTTGCTCCTGGTGGCAACAGCTTCAAAGTTAGTTCCGCGAACACTTAGGACCTTGATGGCATCTTTGGATTTCAGTGTTTGGATAGCGTTGCCTGAAAATGGGGAAAAAATATTTAATTAAAATATAGTAAAATACTTTTTCTACATGAACGAATATAGATAGGCAATAATTACTTTACAACAATAATTGTCGTACTTTTTATAATTATTATAATAAAGAGTCGCAAAACTAAAAATAAATTGTCAAATTACCGGCATAAATTGTCCGTACGAATGTTTCCCCATCCTTAATTCCAATAACGTCGGACACGGGAGATACGTCAAGTTTGGCAGCCACTCTTGGAAGGAGACCTTTCCCGAATGCCGTCGCTCCAGCCACAATGTGTGTGAAATTAAATTGTTTTTGGGAAGCTACAATAACTGGAGTTAGTCTTTCAGCTAAAAATCCCTCCAGGGATGCGCTATCCGCCAACAAAACTCTTTTGACTCCATCGATCTTTGCCGCTTGCTCCGCAGCCTAGAATTTGACACAGAAATATAACAAATAATAATTAATTATATTAGAAAAAAAACTAAATCCGTAATATTTAATTATTTAATATAAAGTTTAATAATCAAATCAAAATTTATTAAAGATATCAAAGTACCTTAGCACAACCCTTCCCAGCTACTAAAACTGTAATTTCATTGCCAAGCTTCGAAGCCGCTCCAACAGCATTCAGTGTAATTGACTTCAAAGCGGAATTGTCATGTTCAGCTACTACAAGGGTTCCATTGAATCTCTTCAAAATCTGGAAATCAGCAAAAATTCCCCCAAAATGAATGGAAATTCAGTCCAATTACATACATTATTACATTATTATAAATTACATGAACTCCCTGTATTTTAAAATGCATGCAAACATATTTTCGTCCCAATAAAATAAAAAAATCCAGTCTGTATAAAATGCCAAAATTACATAATATTCCAATTACTAACAAAATCAAAATTACAAATAATTCGTAACCAACAAAATTCATAACAATAAATTCTTTATGATAATTAAAAAATGCACAAAAATGTACAACAATACAAAAAATATAGACGTACAATTAGTAAATTGATCAAATATTTTTTATTATATGTACAACAAAACTTATAAAACCAAACTTTCCATCAAATAAAAATTGAGCTTTCCATAAATAAATATACGGCCTAAGTTAATTTTATTAAATGTATAAAAAATTGAAACAAAAAATAAAAATAATTATAAAAAAAAAAATGCAAACTTACTCCACTCAAGTTCCTGACTTGATTCGGAGAAACTCTTGAGAACATTTTGGAATAAATATTGTTTATTCAAAATCTACAAATATGAACAAAATAAATATTTCAATGGATGACACGAAAGGAGGGAAGGGACCTCAAATATTGTTATTCCTTTTTATTAAATTCACAATTTATTCTACAATTTTTGGGATTTTGTGAGTAAATTGTGAATATTAAGCTTAAAAGTCAGCTGGCCCCGGCTCCAATGTCCATTTACCGAATAATAAAAGCCATAACGTCAGCAAAATATCAAAAAGTGCTAATGTTTACATTGAGGAGATTAAAATATGTCCATTCGGATTTTTAGCCATATCGTCCGCTAAGTATTTAAAAGTATCAATTATAACATTAACGGGATAGAAATTAGTACACTGGGATTTTTAGCCTTATCGTCAGCCAAGTATCAAAAAGTTACAATTTTAACATTAAAGGGACAGAAATTGGTACATTGGGATCCTTCGCCGACGATAAGTTCCTATGTGCAATCTTGAATGAATGGAAATGAACCTTGTACTTTGACAACAGGAGAGAAGTCGAGAAATGAAAAAAGTGACGTCTGTGATATTTTAAAAATTACGCCAGAGATGGTTCTGCGGCTGGACAGATTTGAGCGCGCGAATTTCAGAGACAGAAAATTCAATTCAACCGAAAAAGACGTGAGTCTGAGTCTGAGTGAGTGGATGACAGAAAATTGTGCATTCATGTTCATATTGTTCATTTGTACATATACATACTAATGATTGTGATTGTGTGAGTGAGTCATTGTCATCATCACGTAAATTTTTCTTTTAAAAATAAATAAATTCCCATCAGAATCAGACGAAATTCGCATTTGTGGAGCAATTAATCTAAATATTTCCGTCCAAGCTGAAATTTGAGTCGAGTCAAGTCGTCATGGCAGATCAACAGAAATTACGAAATTTGAAGATTAAGACAGGTGTTGTCAAGCGATATACGAAAGAGAAGCAGAGTTATGAAAAGGAGGCGGCGGATCAGCAGAAAAAAATTGAAAAATTCCAGGCGGAAGGAAAAGATGAATTGTTTATGAGGCAGCAGACGGAGTGCTTGAAAGAGTCGGAATTAATGGTGCCAGAGGTTCAGCGTCGTCTTTTGGTGGGTTAATTTTAATATTAATATATTTTTAAAATTAATTATTTAAAGTCTTTTGTTATTTAAAAAATGAAATTTAATTTTAAACTTCCTGTGCAAATGGAAAGTCAATATGTAAATATTTTGAAGGTCGAAAGTTGAAATTCTCACAGGGGACCCAAAATTATGGGAAGAAATTTTATAAAATCTCGAATCAGGATCAACCGGCAAAGGAGCAGAATTTATATCTGAATAAAGAATGGGAAGTTTCAGGATGATGAAGTTATTATTGGAATAAAAAATATTGATTTTAAAATTTTGTTATTTTCAGACGGCGTATGAAGAGCTGAAAGGAATCGTCTCGGATGATAATGCCGGTCTTGCCCAGTCGGAGGAACACAAGGCCGCTGTTCAAGTCTTGAAAGAGGCTGAACCGCATTTGCCAAAACACTACACTGAATAATTCCTGCTGTGATTCCAAATTATTCAATAATTGACTGTTGTTATTAATAATTAAATAACTATTATCATGAATATATATTCAAATTGCTAAGGATTAGCCTTTCGCCATGAGTAGTATACATCGTATAATATGATTTCTTTAACAATAATTTCACACATTTTAATTAATTAATTAATTAATTTTCCAATGAATGAAAAGCAAGTATTCCAATATTGAGGTATTTGTCTCTTACCATGAATAAATATTAATATTATTAATCAAAGTTTCATTAATGTGACGAACAAGTTGAATTTCATTATCTTATTCTTATAGTTTTCTATTTTCCATAATTTCCCTAGGTCTACTATACTTGAATAGCTCGCCATTTAGTCGGAGGAGGAATTTCGGAGGAAAACGCCGAAAAAAAAAATATATATAAAAATAATATTTCAGTGCATTGTAGGTAGTAAAAGTCTAGTGACATGACTAGCAGCAACATGTTAAATGTGATTTAAATAGTTTTTAAATACTGTATAACTTAGATGTTAAGCAGGTACTATCTTAAAGCCTGATTCATCTTTATTTGCAATTCCGGCCAAAATCTTCTTCGGTTGCTTTGCCGGGACCGGGATTAAGACCCTGGAAATTAAATAAATTGAGTGATGTCTGCCCAGTCGATCCTTAGAAGTCCAATCTCAGGAATCAATGATCCACCGATAAGGTTGCATGAGCACAGCTTGTAAGCACAGCACTTAGAATGCATTAGTACAGACCGTCCTTGAATATTCAGAATTAATATTGTACTATGTATTTTTTATATTGTTGTGCACAATAACCTTAATAACAACAAAATTTATAATAAATAAAATAAAATCACAAACTTGGGTACGAAATTTTGGCCGACTTCTGACTTGAGTCGGCAGAATCAGGCCGACTCAAGTCGGCTATTTCGAGATTCTGGTCGACCTAATTTTCCGGATTTTGGTCGACTTCCAACTTGAATCAAATTTTAGCCGACCCGATTTGAATAGATTTAAGCCGACTTCTGATTTGGTCGAAAGTCGTAAATTTTGGGTCGGCTCAAATCTACCGATTCAAAAACATAATTGTTGTCCTACTTTCATAATGATATATAAATGTTATTCATATTTTGTATTAGCCCAAACTGGTATTTGAATGAATTTGGGGATGATTTGGGGAGGTCCGAGTCGGTTTTTGCATGTCTGAAAATTTCAGGTGAAGGGCTTGAGGGGTTCAAAGTTGATTTTGATTCCTATTTCCTGTGTCTCTATTTAATGACCGATTTTGATGAAATCGGTCATCATTTCGGGTTTTAACCGAATTTTCGGTTTCGGCAACCTTCACCTTGCTTGTCCTATAGGGTGTCTGCAGTTTTCACTAGAGTATACGAATATGAATATGCCGAATTTAACAGAAGAAATTAACATAAAAAACAAATCACGCCGGACTACCGTTATAAAGGATTTTTGATAAGAAAATTTTGTTTACAAATTTTGTATACCAACGATGATTCAATTCCTATAGGACTTTCGATAGAGACCATCTTTATTGGAGCACCCGGGTAAGGAGTTGTTTTATTGCGGAGGAGGAAATGAGAACTATGGAAGGGAAACGTTTATCATGTTGTAAATTATGTTTACTTTTCGTTTGGTATATATGTACGTCGGTTGCCGTCAACACTATACAAATGAGGAATTTCAGGGGCAATGCAAAAATTACGTTTAACATCCAGGAGCTTTCAGGTATTTCTGCGAAATTTTCAGAGTGAATAATTTCTGTAAACTATAGTTACTATACACCGGACTCTCGCTATAAAAGATCTCCATATAAGTGAACTCTCTCTGTAAGAGACCCTTTGGGCCCGCATGTCGTACATAAGGTTATATACATACATAAGAGCTTTCTATATAAGAGAATTCCTATATAAGAGACTGATCTTGCTGATTTATAGCGTTCTCTTATAGCGAGAGTTCAGTGTAATGTATATAGCATGACTCAGGCTGCACTAAACCGATTTATCCTCACTGGTGACCGCAGATAAACACATAAAAGCCGAGCATTTCAATCGACCAAGTCATTGACGCCACAAATTGTAGTCTATATTCCATCATAAAATTTGGTTCCGGAGAGTTTCTCACGTATATACAAGGAAATATTACTTGTAAATAATCATATAATGTCCTATACGCGCTTACAATAAAATAAAAGGATTTCAATATTCATCCGCGACGGGACATTTTCATTTTGTTGAATTTTTCATCCTGCCTAAGAATATTAAATCCATATACTGATTCTAAAAGATTTAGGAATATTGCTTTAATTGGTACAATTGTTTTTGATATTTAGATTCGTTTTTCGATGGTAGTTTACCGGAAACGGAAGAAGCCATGTTTAATATTTTATTTTAAAGTTTAAAATTTTTTTTATGTAAAATGTAAAACATTTTTGCTATTGTTTTTTGAATTTATGTATAATTTTATTTCTAAACCTAATTTTTTCATTTAGATTTTATACTACAAAATATTTCAAATTTTATTCTATTCCATAATACAAAATTTTGCGTTATGCATGATTCAAACTTTCGTTTTCTTATTCAAAATATTTCTTATTTAATTTATTTATGAATTGGAAACTAAACTGTAGGTTTGAAACGAAACAACATTTAAACGTAAACTCTTCAAATCTCAATTTCAACGCTATATCCGTATCATCTCTTTGCCACACGAAAGTGACGACTCGCAGGGATTCCGAACCACAACAAAGTTTGAAGAAACGCATGCTTTCGGGCTCAATGAGGTAAAACGGTCGTGAAAAATTATTCTGTACACAATTCTGAACTACAATGATCCTGATCGCGTGGTGACACTACATACAATAATATTTTGAAAATATAAATTTAGAATTGTCTAAACATGTTTTGTAAAATTCTATAAATAGATTTATATTCTGAATATTAGAAATTTATATGGACGTATATTAAAACTTTTCTATACATGAGGAAATTAAAATTAATTATTCCCGTCTTGACTGATCAGCCCCCTTGACAAGACAAGTTAACGGGAAGATCTGAGAAGCGTGAGGAACATCCGAGTGGAAATGATGATCTTGTTGCCATCGACTCCACAAAACCCCATAAGCCGGCCCGCCGCTCTCTCTCACATAAAGATATTTCTTCTTCCCGTTTGAATGTTAAAGTCTCTCTGTTAAAAGAGGAAAGCATCAAAATCATCCCGAAATTCATCTTCTTCACTGCCAACTTTTCCCCTTCATCTCAAAGGTTTCTCTCTCTTTCTCTCTCTTTCTGTGTGAAAGAGAGAAAATTGCCGCCGCCGCCAATCCCAACCAATGAATTGCCCATTACTTTTCCCTAAAAACTTGTACGAAGCCAATTTGACTACATCTTTGAGTTTCCCCGAAAAGTTCCTAAACTTCTTGTTTAAATTCCTCCTCCTCCCTATGATTTCTCTTATCTTCCCCGCCCCTTCTTCTCCTCCTCCTCTATTCTCTTACGTCTGTCTGTGTCTGTAATGAGAATTCGCCGACATTTCATCAAAAACGAGATTCGCCATAAGTCAAAGTAGAGGTCCAGAATCCAGAATTGTGTGAGTCAGGTCATGAGAAACTTTCTAGCATAATTTCTTTGCAATTCTTTACAGGCAGGAGGAATTAATCTGTCATCATCATTTTAATAAAATCCCGAAATTCTAATTGTTCCTTCCCCCAATTTCCTTCTGTCATTCTACTTTATTTCCTATCTTCTCCTTCCTTCAGAAATAGTCTAGATTTTCCATTTTATATCCTTGTCCTCAAGAAACTTGTGTAGGAATAAGGGAATAATTTTAATGCAGATGGATTTGTTTTTGACAGCAGAAGAACCAAATTTCCTCTATAAATTGCGAAAATTTATTAGGAATTAATTTTTAATTCGCCGGTGCTCACGCAGAAAATTTCAGAATAGATTCCCAGAATTAAAAAACCTAGATACTCCGAATTTAAAAAAATAAAATTGTTAGAATTTTAAAAAATTCCTAGAATTAAAAAAAATCCTAGAATTAAAAAAATCCTAGAATTAAAAAAATCCTAGAATTAAAAAAAATTGCTAGAAAAAAATTTCCTATAGAATTAAAAATTCCGAAAATTAAAAAAAAAATCCAAATAAAACAAAAATCCCAAAATTTAAAAAAAAATCCCAAAATTTTAAAAATAAATTTCCAAAATTTTAAAAATAAATTCCCAAAATTTTAAAAATAAATCCTAAACATTTTAAAAATAAATTCCCAACATTTTAAGAATAAATTCCCAAAATTTTAAAAATAAATTTTCAAAATTTAAAAATAAAATCTCAAAATAAATTCATTGCTAGACTCTAAAAATAATTTAATTCCGGAAAAAAGAAATTTGATTTCCAGAATTCAAAATAAAATTATCATAATTACAAAGAAATGATTTCCAGAATTTAAAAAAGAAATAATTCAGAATTTTGAAAAATAAAGGAATTTTTAGTTGTTCCGCACAATTTCCAACATTTTTTGAAAAGGTTAAAACCCCACCGCATGAGTTTTCATGTATTTAAGCTTGTTTTATCTCCGCTGTCATCTTCGTCTTTCATGCTTCATTCGTCCCGAAATTCTTACACGATTAAAATCTTTCAACATCCTACAAAAAGAACTTTTGTGTTATAACTATTTTTTTCATTAATTACTACTCGTATATATGATAATCCCCGGATTTCCTTTTTGAAAAGATGACAAGATGTTTGACGGGCTTTCTGGAAAAAAATAATTATTAAATTTTTGCATTTTGTGTTGCTCTCCTGGTAGAAATGGGAACTTGGCGAGTTGGGGAGAAAAAGGGAAATTTAGGCACTCAAGTCCTTAAAATTGCCCTGGCGGTATAGAGCAATTGATCATAAAATGTTGAAGGGTTGCACAAATGTGTCGGATGACAGGGATCTTTTGTACTTCATAAAGCATTAGCTCTTGGGGTAATTCAGTTAAAACGGTTGGGAACATTGAACAATTTTTTAAATAATTTATTTGAAATTAATGCCAATTTCTGTATTCAAATTTTTATTTAAATAATAAAAAAAAATTAATTAAATTTTAATATTTAAATATTTATATTTTTTTTCTAAAATTTAATTTGACGCTTAGGGGTTTCCCTTAATAAAAAAAATATTATATTTTGTATTTAAACTGTCAAATAAGACAACCATATCAAAAACTTTATTTATACAAATTTTGTAAGCAACGTTTTAGCAAACGTTTTAATTGAAAAGCCCCTTATAGAGAAATAAATAAATATGGAAATTTTGAAAGATATGCTAAGTGGAGGGGAGTGGCCAATATATTCGCCATAATGTGATTTTTTATTTGAAAATAACTTAAATTTGACTATATTAATAGGGAATGTAGTAAAATGTGACAAATTCCTATGACATTTCCCTCTCCTACTTTTCTGACAGTCAAGAAGCCCGGCAATTTACAAAATTGAGCGCGGCGGTTTATCGATAACTCGATAAGAAAAAAATAAGATCGAGCGGGAGAATTGTTTGCCCATGCTCAGCATCCCTTGACTAACGATGACAATTGAGAATTTGTCATCCATCGAAGCCCAAAAGAGATTTCCTGTTGCAGTCAACTCGGCCGTCATAAATTAAAGCAAAAAGAGTTATCGGAAAGTTCCTACTAATGTTTGTTCAATACGTACAATGTTGTTGGTGGTATAAATGATATAGTTATACACTTATGTTTTTGGATTTTATACTTAAAGTTCTGTATCCAATGCACATGTAAAACAATAAGGATAGTGCGTTTGTGAGAGAGAAAATACACGGAAATTGTTTATAATAGATTCTTTCCGTGCAATAAAGATTTTATTATAAAAAGCTTTGTGCATTTATTTAATATTAAAGGTTTTTGCGAATAAAGTAAAAACTCGCTATAACGGCCCTCCTTTAAACGGCACTCTCTATATAACGGTTGGAAATTTTTGGAGAAAAAAGCACTTACTTATAACGGCCAAATTTAGTCGCGCCGTTATAGAGTTTCCACTGTAATGGTCCTGCACGTGTGATTCGAATATTTATTAATATGGCGCCAAATTTGTGTGCCAATTTAAAAAAAAATGTGCTACAATTTGTGTTAGTATTTTGTAAATACTATGCAAGACTTTTGTGGTTAATTTGTGTAAATAGGGCGCCTGGCGCCAAATGCTTTTGCTAAATATTCTTAAATGCATATGCAACGTGTGCTAAAGTTTGGTAAATATGACAGTAAATTTTTATTCCGAAAACTTGGTAAATAGAATAATAAACTTGCATGCTAAAATTTGACAAATTTCTGTACTAAATTTGTTTACTAAATCGTTGTAAATTTGAGGGTAAATTCTCGTTTCAATTCTTTTAAACTATGGCGGCAAATTTGTTTTGTTTGTGTGCGGTAATATTTCAAATATATTTTTATATAAATATATTTCCATATATGGCGAAATTTTTTTATGCTGATTTAAACAAATATAGCGTCAAATTTTTTCGCCAAAACGTTTTGGAACGGCGCCATGTTGTTGTACAATTGTTTTTATAATTGTCGTAAATATTAAGGTAAAAATTTTCTTTGAATATATTGAGCTAAAATTTTACGCTAATTTGTTTGTAAATATTAGGTTAAATTTTGTGTTAATTTTGTTTTAATTTTTAGCTGATTTTGTGTGGTAAATTTTTCTAAAAAATGGACGAAATATTTCAAAAATTTTAACTCTGGCCTAATATTTAAGTAAAAATACTGCGGGGTTACAAATATAAAAAATACAAAGGGCTGAACAATTTAATATCTAACGTAATAAACAACATTTTCCGGAAATACACAATTTTTTTTAGCAAAGTTAGAGATTTGTGATTTGCACGTAAAACGGAATACAATTATTGAAGATTTCGCCAGGGGGAAAGTGGAACGCCCTGCGGGAGAATGGGTCAAAGGAAACGTAGAAGAGGTTTGGCAGAGAGAAAGTCGGAGAAAAAAACAGGAGAATGATTATCAGGAGGAGGTGATCTTCCTGTCATTATGACTGTTTGAAGGGAAGTGCCTCTCTATATGGAAAATGATGAGATGAGGCTCTTAAAGGACTCGGGGGAAGACGGATTTTGATTTGACTGCTGAAGCTATGGGACGTATATAAAGTAGTAAAAGTGAGTGGAGTTGATGGGACTTGACGCGGAGGAGGGCGAACGGTAAACAAGGCGAGAGCATAAAGGGCAAAAGATGCTGACGATGGAGTCCTTGGCAGCAGCAGCAGCAAATAATAATCTTTAACAAGATCCCAAAAATGATAGATTACCAGTCCCATTGTCAATATAGAAAATATTCCCGTTGCTGCACGTAATTCACCACATTAGGAAATGATCATATCTTCGGATCTCAATGTACCAATTTGTATACCTGCAATCCTAAAATTGGAACTTTTTGATACTTCACTAAAGCTATTGTTAAGGATCCCAAAGTACCAATTTCTATACCTTCAGTACAAAAATTAGCACTTTTTGATACTTCACTAACGATATGATTATAGATCCCAAAGTACTAATTTCTATACCTTCAACACAAAAATTAGTACTTTTTGATACTTTACTAGCGGTGTGATTAAGGATCCCAAAGTACCAGTTTCTATACCTTCAACACTAAAACTAGCACTTTTTGATACTTCACTAACAACATCGCGAAGGACCCCAAAGTACTAATTTCTATACCTACAATACAAAAGGTAGCACTTTTTGATACTTCACTAATGATATGATTAAGGATCCCAAAGTACGAATTTTCATATCTTCAACACAAAAAATAGTACTTTTGGATTCTTCACTAAAAATATGGATGAAGGATCCTAAAGTACCAATTTCTATACCTACAATACAAAAATTAGCACTTTTCGATACTCTACTTACGATATGGAGAAAGACCCCAAAGTAGCAATTTCTATACCTCCAACACAAAAATGAGTACGTTTTGGTACTTTCCACACAAAATTTGGTACTTTTTGATACTTCGCTGAAGATACGTACGTAAATGGATCTATGCCTGTCCCTACATTACACTCATGTTCCGGCCCATTTACCACGACGAGGCAAAAGAAGATAAGTGAGATTATGGGATCGTGGAGGAGTTCCTATATAAAGCCGAAAACTTGTATTCTCAGGTGCAATTTTAGCTTTTAATTCCTGCTTTACTCTGGGACCGTTCAAAAATATTGTCCGTGCCAAATAGGAACAAAAGTTTATTTTCAAATCCATTTTTCAACCAGAAATATAGTTCATGGCTCCAATCTTGAAAACAGATATATTGTTTTAGCGGTCTTAAAATATTTTTAAACAATTACACACTATTTTTTGTTTAAATAAATAAATGTCAACATATTTTTGTATAAAATACATATTTCATGCTCAAATTTTAAAAATTTTAAACCCCAAATGCTTATTAATGCCAAGCTATGACTTTAGCACCTTTGTACATTTAAATTTACGTATACTACTTTTCCACTAAAATCGTAAAATTAGCGATTTTAATGAACCCGACGGCTTTAAATGAAGGAAAATTTGAACTCCATTAAAGGAAAATACTTTTAATCCACTTATTTGTCTTTGGGGCCATTCAAATATTAATTTATTTCAAAAAATTTTATAATTTTTTAATTTATTTACAGAAATATTTTGTTTTTAATTTTATTTTCAAAAATTTATATTTCCCGCGTATATTTAAAAAAATTATTTTGAACGCCTCAGCCATGGATTTTGATTTTGTAAATCCACTTACATATAACGCAGGAGCTTGTGAGGACTTTTTATCTTTTAATATATCTGTATTTCCTATATGTAATACATATGAGGAACATTTTACACAAAGTTTCCCGCCTGTCCAAGCGAATTAACTGTCTCGTCGGGCGTTCCAGCGCGAGTGGAAATTGAAGGGGACAGGATTTAGAAAGGCGTATATGTTAAGAAGGGGCTTATAGGGAATTATTATTAATATTGCCAACAGCGGATGATGCTTGTGATGTTGAATTGGTGCACAAAACTTTGTCACTTTCAATTCTCCTCCGGAATTTGTCAGTAAAATCTGTCGACGGGCTTTATAGTTGTCCATGTCCTTGTCAACTTTCCTCTCTTTCTCTCTCTCCCGCTCTCACTCTTCCAAACATACATACGTATAATATAATCCGCACTTATTATTTGCTTTTGCCGTCCCGGCCGGAGAGTTCTGATCCCATTAGCCCATAGAGTTCCAAACTCTTATTAAATGATTGTTCTTCTTCTATTGTATATGGGGAAGGGTTGATTGGTTCGGGCGGAGGTCAGGCGGATGAAATTTAGATGAGAAATCATCGCCGGCATTGTTTTATTCCCAAATTATTGTTAGCGCTTATTGCCAGGCGGTAATTTCAAATTAACGTCATTCATGTCCAGCCAGGCTTTCCTTGGAACAACTTCACAACTCTCTGTTTTCCCTCATTTCTCACCTAAAAAATAGACAAAACTTGCGAATAAATTTGGAAAGTTTTGGGTATAAAAATTTAACAACTATTTTCACAAACTTAACGTAGATTTATGCAGCACAAATTCGGCGAATATATTTTAAGCATATTTACAAAAATATTTTGTACATTTTTCGGACATAAATTTTGTACAGTTTTTGGACATAAATCTTGCACAATTTTTCGTACATTTTTTGGACATAAATTTTGTACATTTTTTGGACATAAATTTTGTACATTTTTTTGGCATAAATTTTGTACATTTTTTTGACATAAATTTTGTACATTTTTTGGACATAAATCTTGCACAATTTTTTGTACATTTTTTGGCATAAATTTTGTACATTTTTTGGACTTAAATTTTGTACATTTTTTGGACATAAATTTTGTACATTTTTTGGACACGAATTTTGCACAATTTTTGGACAAATTTTGCACAAGTTTTGGTCATAAACTTTGCGCAATTTTTGGACATGAATTTTGCTCAGTTTTTGGACATAATGTTACACATTTGTTGCACATGGATTTGGCATATTTTTGCACATTAATTTTGCACATTTTTTGCACGAAAATAGAACCATTCATTGTTAACAAATTTTACGGATTTTTTGCAAAGATACGGCGCAATTTCAGAACAGATCTTTGGCGCATTTTCAGCAAATTAATTTCGTGAATTTTAAAAGCAAAAATTTATTTCATTTTCTTGTAACAAATTTGACCAAAAGCGTTGCAAAGAAATGTGGAAATTATCTGCAGAAAAATTTTGCGAATTCTTGTCACAGAGATGTGAGATAAAACAAATTTAAATTGCAAAAAGTTATAATAAATCTACATTTTTGAGGAAAATTTTTGTTTCAAAACAACCTGAGAAATATTAAACTGGAAGAGAACGGAAACCATTTAAAGTACATAAGATTTATGAAGAATGACAATATTGAATTATTTGAGCCGGAAGATCTTTGGGATAAAATGTGAGGGAAAAGCTGGATGTAGGAAAATGGTAAAGATGTGGAAATTGATTTATAGAAAATGTGAAAAATCGGAATAAAGTTTGTCCCGCTTTGGCAAGAAACAAGCAGGGGATCATTTGAGGAGGAGCGAATAAAAGTTCCTTGTACATATGTACGTACATGTAAAGTTATATTGTACATATGTACGTACATGTCAAAAGTTCCAATGCATATATGTACATTATGCATTTATATACAGAGCATCAAATATGTCAAAGAAAAGTAGCCAAAATTGGCCAAAAGTCAAAAGCATGGGGGGAAAGTTGCTCCGCACTAAAAAAGATGTTGCTAAAACATTGGGAGGGGAAATCCCAAGCAATTTCCACATTGCAGATACATATATTAACATTACACAGGATTGTACTTTTGCACTCTGGAGGACTGATCGAATCCTTCATTCAGTCCGTTTCTTGTCACTTCCACAGCGAATATGTCATCTTGATGGGAAAATGTAGACGGACAATTCCATCGCACTGCAAGAGCCAAAAGTCTGTGAAAAAGATTTTGCTGCGAGAAATATACTTTTCAAGAATTTTCAACTTTTACAAAGTGTCAATGCTTTTAAACACTATTTGTTTCCTTTACATTTTTGTTTTATTTTTTGAAATATTATTTTCTAGGTTGATTTTTTGAACATGAGTCGTTGTATATATTTAATCTTAAGAATTTATTGCAAGGTGTGAAAAGTTTGATTACGAAAATTAATACAAAAACTTATACAAAAATTTATACAAAAATTAATACAAAAATTAATACAAAAATTAATACAAAAATTAATACAAAAATTAATA
>JAQGAK010001885.1:0-25502 GCA_034696945.1 Lipothrix lubbocki
AATAATAAATAAAGAAAAATATAGAAATAATTAATAATAAATAAAGAAAAATATAGAAATAATTAATAATAAATAAAGAAAAATATAGAAATAATTAATAATAAATAAAGAAAAATATAGAAATAATTAATAATAAATAAAGAAAAATATAGAAATAATTAATAATAAATAAATAAAAATAAAGAAATAATAATTTAAAAAATTTACATAACCGCAAAAAATAGAAAATAGAAATATTGGATGATTGGACAATACTTCCAGGATTCTGGATAAATTCTTGGAAGTCAAGGATATTCCAGGAAATGTGAAAAGTGAGGTTTTGCGTTTAAAATGTTATAATAAATCAAATAAAACATAATATGTGCACTGAGCGCTTTGTACCGTGACACGATTATTAAAAAACAATTTTTTTATCCTCAGCAAAAGAAATGATTTATTGTCAACAAGCCCGAAACAGCTTTAACGTTATAGAAATGCAAACGTAAGACCCATCACATAGCAGGGCAAGGATCCCAATCGTTTCTAAAATAATTCTACACACTTCGTTTCAATATTCTGCGACGCTAAAGCTAAAAACCGGTTGTAGGTGTAAATTTTATGAGAATTTTATGCAAGTAACTTACAACAATAAATTGACGTCAATAAATTCAGAATTCTTCCGTAATTCAAATATATTATTTATTATGAAGAATATTGAAATCGAGTAAGAATCTTTTGCACTTTTTACATTTGAACAGGATAATTCCAGTTGTATTTGAATTAGGGTATTTGATTCATTTTAAATAAATTCACTTCACACACCCGTATTAATAAGTCTTATTGATAGAATTTGGTGCTCTGGTTTCCTTTGTACATTTTCAAAATTGGCGCAGGGACAATCTTATCCGCTGTGATTTTCTATAGATAATATTGTAATAAATACACAAAAAATTAATAAACACAATAATTGCATATGTAAATCAAGCATATTTATCAATATAAAATAAAAAATTGAAAATAAATTCAATTTAACTGAAATAGTACATGAATTAATTTGTTAAATGTAATCCAACCTCAGCCACGACGCTGATTTCGAAAATTGCATCTACCAATGACACGAGGGCTGTCCGAGCGCTGCCATCTACATCGGCTGTTTCTTAAACAGGATGACTTAGTGCGCCGATTCTCACAATTGGACGATCGTCTTTGAATCCTTTCGCCATCCAAGGGAGAAAGAACCGCTGGGGTTAAAATGGCACCACCACTCGTCTCAGCATTATTTACCGAACGTTTGACTGCCTCGTCTGGTATCAACGTAAATATAGTTATTGCCTCTGAACCGGGAAAATTCTCTTGGCACAAAAGCAGTACTGCGGTCACAATGAGGAATGACGGAATATTCATGTTGCTTTAATTATAAACAAAATAATTCCTCAAGTTTAGTTTAAAAGAAATGCAGTACTGAATTCACAATTGCCCTTTCTTCAATTTATATAGAAAAATAAAAATTCCATCAAACTTGCTTCCTTGAAAATGTAGGCTGGGAATTGTTTGAAACTTATTATATACAAATATTCATATCCAGGCAGAATTCTTAAGAAATAGACAAGGAAGCGGAAGCCTGATTGTGGCGAGACGGAGAAATATTGCCCTTTCGCCCTAGAAATAGAGTTATTTATATTGGAATAAATTAATTGAAACAAGTAGCACCGCCGAAAATCTTCATAACGTTACATTCATTGTAAAATATTCTAAATATTGCTATAAAGGAAAATATCTTATTAGACATGAGGAACGCGGAAGACATTTTAAAAAGCCACAGTCCTCAAAAAATATATATGTATGTACATACATACTACTGCGTGTGTACACATGTATGTATATACACAACTGTTACGTAGTACAGAAATTAATAATCAAATAGGAGAAGGTAGAAATAAATGCATGTACAAATGTAAATAATATAATTTTTGGGATATCTCCATGTGAACCTAAACGCAAAATAAGATATCGTCGGTGGAGATGCAAAGTGGGCTATCTCCATATGTGAACCTAAATGTAAAAGGAGCTATCCATCATCGAAGCAATTCAGTGCAAGATGGGATATCCTGCCGTTTAAATTGCATTAAAAACTGGTAAAAACGGCGGGAGCTTTTGTATTTAAAATTTCAACTGCGCGGCAATTGTAAATTATTTAGTGGAGTTATCCCGTATACATATACCTTGCACTTCATACGATGATGGATGTCTAACTTTGCAGCTATAGAGACGCACATATGGAGATAACCCCACTTTGCATCACTACCGACGATATTTATGGGGAAATGTGCGACTCTCCTTGAATTAGTAAATATATAAGTACATAAAAACTTACATTATAGTGAACTTGTACAGCAATGTTGCAAGTCCAAAAATATGAAGGACAAAAAGGTTGCTAACCTATTATGCCAATAATAATGCTGTTAATTTTACAATTATTCTACTAATTCTTTTAGACTTTAGCGGCACTTGTTAGAATAATAATCGTATATACTTACGTAAGTAAACACAGAAATAAATGTCATGCAAGTACAACGATCTCGGAAATATTTAACATCATCCTTCTTTCCTGGAAATAAATACTCTGAGAGCAAAAAATCCTGCAAATTAGCAATGATTCGAGGATGCATGATTCCATAATGAACGATAATCAATTCCAAGTATAGGTAATTCATATTTTGCGGGATTTAACCAACTGGCCATAATACATAATATATAAGTAGTACATTTTAGTTTGAGGTTGTGTACTTTAATAAATAAAGTCCATACAATTCAAACAGCTCATTCGTTGTAAGACTGGAAATTCCTAGCAGAAGGCGTTAAAAATAATGCGTAAAAAATAAAACAGCGTGGCAGCTTCTGTTTTAATTATTATAGGATTGCCAAAATTAACATCAGTAATCGATTTGAATGAAAAAACATATTGTCGGTGGAGATGCACGGTGAACTATCTCCATTTGCGAACCTAAATGCATAATGACATACCCTCGGTGGAGATGCAAAATGAGCTATCTCCATATGCGAACCCAAATGCCAAATGAGATATCGTCGGTGGAGATGCAATGTGGGCTATCTCCATATGTGAACCTAAACGCAGGATGAGATATCCACCACCGAAACAATTCAGTTCAAATAAGGGATACCCTGCCTTTTAATTAAAAACTGCTCAAAACGGCGGGAGTTTTTGTATTTAAAATTTCAACTGCGCAGCAATAGTAAATTATTTAGTGGAATTATCCTATGTGCCTGACACTTTAAATAATTGTGGATGTCTCATTTTGCAGCTATAGACGCACATTTGGATATAGCCCACTTTGCATCCCTACCGACGGTATATACACTCTATATGGAAATTCCCTCACTTTGTAGATAATTTCCAATGTCAAAGTTGGAATTTTGGTTCCCTAGAAAACCTAATTGTATTGTATATTCAAAAATCTTGGAATTTGTGCCCACGATAATTTTTCAAATCAACAGTAATTCCTTCCCACTTTATACCGTAGCGATAACCTTGAATGGTAATAATGTTCGTATATAAATTAATGTTAATATATTAATAATTAATGTTTTATACAGCCTTGTTGCAGAATTAAATCAATAATGGTGATTTATTCTTGTTCCCTGTGGAAGGGAAAAATAATAAAATACAAATCGCACACATGAAGAAGGCATGAGTTCCATTCATTGCAGTTGATATTTAAATTCCTATATGATTTCTCAATGAACAGCTAATCCATTGTTTCTGAATATAAATACAAGTCTGAGTATAATTCACAAAATAATTTTACAAGCTAACGATAAGAATGAAGGTTTAAAAATCTTGCTGTAAATTATTTCAAGAATAATAATAATTATTAACAATGGAACAAATTTCACGCCGAAACATCGGCATTAATGGAGGTCGACAACATTTAAATGTCAACATGGAAGGTTTACATTTTCCGCTTTAATTATGAAATAAAATAAAAATAACGTAATGAATTCAACTGTTTATTATAGTTATTTCCCTAGGAAAGGAATAATAAAAATCCATTAAGAACCCATTGAGTGTTGACTTGTTGACAGCCCTTTCTTATGATTAGCACAATTATTTCCTTAATTGACGTCTAACAAGCGTCATGGAGAACGCGTCCAAAAATAGCATCAAAGAAGAACTGACTGAACAACACAGCTCAAGGTTGCAGAGAGCCATATCGAGTTTGACGCTTCCCCATCTTTGCACCTGGATCCGGGATTTGCATGGATGGGAAAGTTTAGGTGAATGAATTGCCATTTCCTCGTTAGTGTGATACCTGAAACCAGTATATTGTCGTGAATCAAGTTATTACATCGATTACAAAATATATTTGGGAGTGTTGTTTGTTTAAACTTTAATAATTAATTTAATTATTAAAAGAAATTTAAAAATTGTTAATTAAGTTAAAGCGGCTGCAAAATAAAAAAAATTGAAACAAAAACCTGATAAAAGCGTTACAAAACAATTAAAAATAAATTTAAAAGTATTTAAAATTGAATTTACAATATTGCTGAGAAATAAATTTAAAAGTATTTAAAATTGAATTTACAATATTGCTGAGAATATTTGAAATCACATCTAAAATGACGGAATCAATTTATTATGACGTCAAGAATTATATTACAATAAATTCTTGATGAATAAATACATTTATACTAAAATATTTAGTAAATATACAAATATTTTTACTTTGCCAGCAGTTTACATTATAAATTTAAAACAAATTAAAATGATTTCAAACGCATTTGGAATACTACTGAAGCTAATGTTAGCAATACAATTTTGTATAATTACGCTTCTGCTGTCAATAATTGCACTGTGTTTTTCCCCATACAAGTTACTAGTGTTTATAATTTCCAAGCTGGTGAACAAAGATTTCGTAGAATTCCCGCCCTACCAATCGGATTTGATGGTGACGGACTACGACAAACCCTTGTTAAATTACATGCCGTGCTTGGTGTTTGATGAGGAAATTACTATCGAAGAGCTCCGACAACTGATGACGGAGCGGGTTATTCAAGCCCGTCGGAGCTCCGACAACCAGCTTTTATTCGGGAAGCTCCAGCAATTTTACCGAACATTTCTGGGCCACACGATCTTCCAGTGGGATAGGAAATTTAATATTGAGAACCACGTGCGGGTTTATGATTACGAGGGAGAAGCGGCGCTGCCGAATCCGTGCACGGACGAGGACCTAATGAAGGCTTTTGGAATGGTGATTGGTGCATCTTGGAAGAAATGCCAGAGCCCGTGGGAATTGTTGGTTGTTTATAATTACCGCGCAACAAATGAAGATCCAAACAAAATGGTGGAATTTAGAAACAAAATGGTGCTATTGTTTAGAGCCCAGCATAGTCTCGGTGATGCTCGAAGTTTCTTCGCAGTTTTCAAATATTTATTCCAGTACCATGATTTCGTTATTCCCTTTCATTTGTCGGAGAAATCGATTGTGGAAGGATTTGCTTTAGAATTAGTGCGCATGTGTGGAGTTTGTTGGGGTGGAGCATCCTTGATAAAGAATATTGTGCTGGAAAGGCGTTTTTGGCGTAAAAAGGGAGCGTCAAAGAGAACATATAGGGTTTGCAGTGTAAACTTTCCAGTGCAGCGATTCAAGAATTTGAAGGCCAAACTCGGGATTTCTTACACTGCAGTTTCAATTTCGATTATTTCGGGTGCGTTATATCGCTTAATCAAGGATGAATCGGTCTCTATGCCGAAAAACATGTCTGCCTGGATAACGACGCTAAAACCTGCGGAGTCTTGGGCGGAAATGACAAATAATACGTAAGTTCTTTTAAATTGCTTCAAAACAATTTGGTAAAAATAAAATAGGAATTTACATTTTAAATTGAAAATTCATTTTTTTGATTTCTTTCCGTGATTTTTCAAAATTTATTTTTGAATTTTGATTTCTTTCCATGATTTTTTAAAATTTATTTTTGAATTTTGATTTCTTTAGTGATTTTTTAAAATTTATTTTTGAATTTTGATTTCTTTCCATGATTTTTTAAAATTTATTTCTAAATTTTGATTTCTTTTCATGATTTTTCAAAATTTATTTTAGAATTTTGATTTCTTTCCATGATTTTTTAAAATTTATTCTTGAATTGGGATTAATTAAATTGTCAGTAAATTCTTTATTTTATTAGGACTGGAAGAAGAATAGCAATTCCATTCTCTCAAAATCTCTGCATGGAGCAAGTTCTGAGGAAATACGCCATATTGGAAGAAACTAGAAATGACCTTAATGGTGAAGCATGCAATTGTTTGATGACACTAACAAATTTATTTCCGCGGGGCCTGAAAACGCCTTTATATGGGTCTTCTCTCTTTGCCGTCTCTACTGTGATTTCCAATATTGCTGTCCCACAAACTACTTATTATCTTAATGGACGGAAATGCTCCCGCTTATCTATGGTTTTAGGGCCACACAACGATAATTCAGGTAAAAATATTTTGTTCCCGAATTTCCCGCTTTTAAGACGTAAAATGACTATGGAATATTAATTCTCTAATCCAGACATAATCTAATAAATTCACAGAGATAACGATTTCCATGATTGGAATAAACGGCATTCAAACCATGACAATTTGTATCGACAATGCGCTATTTCCTGTCGAGAAGGATTTCAACATTTTGGGAAAATACATGATGGAGGAACTGGACCAGTTGGAATATTTAGGAAACCAAATCCATAATTACTCTAACAAATGTTCTAATAAGGACGAAATTCAATTAACAATTCCGAACTTAATCGAGAGTTTTGATAAACGATCCGGGCATGCTGATTTTCACAGTGTAGTTTTCATATGAATTTTTCTGATTGGAAGTGCTGTGAGAATTTTAAAATGAATATAGGTGAATGAATATTTTAATTTTACTTCTTTTTAATTACCAAATGATTTTATCCATAGAACTTATTAAAATAAAAACTTTAAAATTTACGGAAATTTTATTAACACAAATTTTTAGCATGCATAAAATATTGTCTATACTATTTAGCAGTATAATAATAATAGTATTTGAATAGAAACGTTCATGTGGTTGCCGTCCTATTTATTTGTTTCCAGGAATTACAAGTGTGGATAAGATAAGAAAGTGTATACGCGTTTTATTCATAATTGTATTGTTTGTTAATATAAAAAGGAAATAATTACAAACTTATTATCAATTATGAGTGCACTAAATTAGCAATGGACTACGTCAAATTGCCTTAAGCAGTACGGAATGGTGATAAATATTAGTCATGATTATTGCACTCTATCCGTTTAAATCAGGATATAATTATTCGAGTTTGACGGGTCTAAAAGTACATGTGAGCAAAACCATTACTTAACTTGGAATCTTAAACGGAGACATTGCACATTCACTATTTGACAACATGCATGCCTTCTTTATTATCGCGTGTGCTACCAGTATTTTCACCGTCGTTCTCACCAAGTCTCCTCGACCTAAAATTGAATACTGCATATCAACCTTTTCAGCACATTCCCAAAATTATACCATTTTCAACACTTGCCATTACCAAGGTGTTATTTCTTCATTGTTCCGATTCGGCGATTTGTATCACAATCTGATAAATTTTGAGGACGATTTAGACGGTAGAATGATGGTGTTGAAATGTACTGCTCCGTATCCCATTAAATGGCTATCGGATTATTCGAAGGTACTTCACATGTACAAAATTTATACAAAAAATAGACAAAATTTAGACAAAGTTCGATCATAACAACTAAAGCATGAATATTTTTGGAAAAGTTGTACCTAATTGCTAATTGCCATTACAGACAAATATTTAAATTTTTTAACAGGATTGGAAGAATTTTAAATCTCACAACGTGCATCGCTACGATAGTGACAGAAACAAATTCTCCACTGAACAATACGTAGAACAAGTAGAAATACAATTACATACAACCAAAGTTGGAACACTGCGATGCGGTAGTTTTGACGGATCAGAGGAAAAGGCTTCGGAAATCTTTCTCCTGCGAAAAACAAGGCGCTTAAACTTCCCGCAATTTCAAACTGCTAATTATGACTACAATTATTTCTTTGTTGGTGGCAATGTGAATGAGCCCGGTCATGGTCTTGAAAATTATCCTCCTAAATATAATTTCCCCTGTCCATTCATCGTTTTGAAAACATCGGTGATGATATTAGCCCAGACGGATCTAAAGAACGCGGTAAAACCTTTTGCTGTCTGAATGTGGATTAAATGTCAAATAGTTTGGCGATCAGAACCAACATGATAAATCTTCCAACGTTTTACTTAATTAATGTTTTTGTAAAAACAATGTTGATTTCAGAAAACTTCGAAAATATCCCAGATCTGTTACAACTGCCTATGTTCAATTTACTCTTCCAGCTGTGAATCCCAAAATTGTGAATCCAATTCAACGTGCGGTTTCTTGAATTTCAATCTATGGGAGAATTTGATAAAGAAATTTAGCACTAATGGACGGCTTCAGGGCATTCGATTCCGATTATTGAAGTCATATAATCTGTCCCCAAAAAAATTTAGAGTAAAACCAGCGTATAATTCATGTAAGCGTATAATTAAGATTTTATTATTCATTCATATGATTGTAATTTAATTGATTTTTGATGTCAATAGTGAAAACTCTTTATAACGGTCCTCTTTATAAGGGCAGACTCCCTATAACGGCGAAAATGTTTTTACAGCAGAAATGAATTTACATAAAATTTTGAATCTTATAAGAGCACTTCTTTATAACGGTCAATATTTGTTGCTTTCTGGAGTGCCGTTATAAAGAGTTTCCGCCGTATTTTTAACAATTTCATTGCAAATAAACAATATAATTTGTTGTTTGGTAGACGAGCATGAGAACTGTTCCACGAATTACAATTGTTCCTCAGCCACAATCAACTTTTTGGTTGACAAGGTCTGGAAAACGCGGGACTGTGATGGAGATCATTTATTGACCTGTGAAGATTTCCGACGCACATTTGACAGTTCCAGAAATACTGTCAACAAACGTACCAGACAAAAGCGTTGGAAATGCATGGCAGCAAGACTTTCAGCACCTGACAACAAATCCGAAGAACTACAAAATTGCTTGGCAGACGTGAGTTCCATTTAGCTAACGTGCATTTTGATAAATATAATTGTAATATTACATTATTTAATAACGATTATAGATTTTTTGATTTAAAAAAAATTATACACCTGGAAATATTCAAATTTTGACGTTTAATATTTTTTAAGGCTGGAGAAACTTATACAATCCTCTCAAATGATACCAAGATGTACGATCCTAGAATAGGATTCCGAGCAACGATAGAGCCGAATTATTCGTCAATCTATTTATGCTCCACTGGCTCCAAAGATACCAGAACTCATCAAATGTACCTGACGCCACTAAATCCAGGTAAACGCTTTTATTGTTTTTGGCCTGTTTTGTGTTTTGTTTCTAAAATATTAGTGACATTTTAAATAGAAAATATAATTACATATAATTGGTTCAAAATTTTTGTAGTTTAATCATTGTCGTCGTTATTGATTCACATAAATTATTATTTTAATTAATTATTTTTATGAATTTACTTGAATTTATTTGTTTATCGTTTATCGCATAGATTAATTTGTTGTTTGGCAATGTGTGGACTAATTTCATTTATATAATATATTTAATTAAAAACTTTGTTTTCACAACTTCTTCTCAACCTTATTTGTTTTTTTCAGCTAATCGCCATCGAGCAATGTTGAAATTTTCGTCCAATGCTGCTGATCACCCCACGATGGTGTGCGATCCTGGAAGAGGGAATTTCACCAGTTTCATAAATTTAACCTTGGGAGAATGCGAATCGGTGATTGAATGTTACTTAAGATATTCACCTTTTCCGGTAAAAAACTAACATTTTTCGTCTGTGATCATGCATTCTTTAAAGGAATAAACTTCGATTATTTTTAATTTGCTCATTTTTATATTACACATATGTACATATATCTAGGATCAAGTCTTCAGCACTCTAAGAAGGATCAACAATAACATAAATGGCATGTGGCTTAGTCAGACAAAATTATCATCGTCGAGAAGGTATTGTTTTCTATTAAAATAAATTTTAAAATTTCAAATCCAAAAATTCAAAAAAAAATGCAAAAAAAAATTCTTGTTCTGATGATGCAAAGCGTTAAAAAATGAAAAATAACTACGATAAAATAATTTCTTCTTCTTACCAGTTTGAAACTCTCATTCAAACAAGGATACGTTGAATGTTCTGGGGTATTTCCCAAGCGATTGCTAAACCAAAGCAATAATACTACTAATGAACTTGCGTTTGTAAGAGAGACTGACTTCTTCTTCACAGGATTAGATTCGGAAAAATGTAAAATAATTTTTTATTATTTTATTGTTTTTTATTTATCGTGGTATTTCGTTCTAATCTAATCTATACTATTTATTATATACATTATGCATGTAGTAGAAACTTATTTAACATTAATTTCAAAAATTAAAACAATTTTTTTTAGATTTCCTATCTCATCACATCCCAAACAAGGCTTTAATTCAGCTGATGGAACGACACGAAGGTTCGTTAACAGAGGCTGCCGAATCCGTTTTTACATGCAGAATCTCCCCGTTTGTACTTGAATCCAACATTTTCTTCGCTTTTGAGTTCATGGATGGGAGTACAGTGCCAGTTGGTAAATTAAGTTTAATCTTTAAATTATTCTGAAATAAATTGGAAGGAAGTAAAGTGTTGTAGTGCTGCTGTTTTCGTTATTAATTCCTTTATTATTTTTTAAAATTAATTGCTTTGTTTCCTTTTTTATTATGTACATTCTATTAATTACAGGCCTAACCCCCAACAATAACAGGCATTACGTCAATCTCCAAGTGGTACTTCAAAACCAGAATATTCGGCAAAACACTTCTGGCATAGAGTTGGAAAGATTGCTTCAAGTTACTCTGACGGCGGAAGTGAAAAGGATTTCTTGCCTTGCGCGCTGGCTCAACTCAACTGATTGGGTTCAGGACACGATTAACGTTTCGGTTAATGATCCGGCAAATAATATAAGTGGGTTTTTAAATTGTTTTGGCTTGGCATAAATTACATTTATTTTCAGTTTATTAATGGTGCATTGTAAACTAAGCGAATATTACTTTATTATATTATTTTGCTAAAATATTTTTTTCAAAATATAGGAAAAATTGCAATGTTGGTTGGCTCCTTCGGCGTCATTGCTGTAATCTTTATCCTTGCTTATCTCTATGTGCTCTACTGGAAGTTTCGAAATGTTAAGGTAATTTTTGATGACAAAAGTATTATTATGTGACCACTAAGTGCACATGAATATACAAATCATGGGAATATGCTCTTGTAGGCAATAATCCGCAACCTTACTCAACAAGAGCTCGATGACTTCTTCCAAGGGAATCTATCAATGAAAAAAATCTCAACTTCAGGATATTTGCTAGAGGATAGCATTGGCTTCGACCCCACCAAGATCATTTCTCCTGAGGCACTTGACATAAGTAAACAAGATATTGAATTTTTGTTTGAAAATTGCAGCTACCTATACACAAATATTTTGTTGATTTCCCTTTCAAGATTTCGACCATCAGATTGGCCATGGCGAATTTGGAATAGTTTACAAAGGAAAGTTTGACGGTCAAGAGGTTGCAGTTAAGACAACAAAACCCAAAGTCGATGTAAATTATTTTAAAGCATTTCTGAATGAAATGAAAGTTATGGTGTATGTGGGTGAGCATGAATATATCGTGAAGTTCCTTGGAGCAGTCGTGGAGAACATTCAGAAAAGTAAATATACATTTTATATATTTTGTGTATACACCATAATAAGTTTATTAAGTAAACACTGAATGATGTATTTAACTAAATATTTTATGGAATGCTATAAGGACGGTGTCATGCCGTACTAGAACTAAGTGATTGCGGTAACCTCCGGGACTATTTACGAGATCAAGCGAGCTTATTTAATAATACTGCAGGACTGAATATCAAAGATCTTGTGAGTTTCTGTCTGCAAATAGCGACTGGAATGGAATATTTGGATAACAAAAAGGTATCGCAAAAAGGTCGCATATCGATTGGCTAATTAGCTCCTGAATCGCTCCTTATAATGCTATTGATCTTATTGACTTACGGTTTTTACACTTATAATTTATATTAAAATTGTTTGTTTTGTGGCCAATTTTTCGAATCTGGTTAACGAAGGTTATACACGCAGATTTGGCGGCAAGAAATATTCTTGTGTTCGAAGAAAATCACGTTAAAATCACTGATTTCGGGTTATCCAAACGTCTAACCGATGATTACACTCATTACGTGAGGAAGCAAAAGGTCAGTCTGATGCATTTAATTAATTTATACATCTTATCTTAATACGTAACATTTAAAGCGTAATAATTATTATCATCCAGGATTATTAACGCAGAGGTAAGGAGATAATAAAAAATTATCAAAAATAATAAATTGTGTGATAGAAATTTGTAAGTGTTTATTAATGTTGCCATCATCAAGTATGTGAAACAGTAAAGCATCAAAACAAATAATTACAGGTGCCTTTACCTTGGCGATGGATGTCAATCGAAGTGTTGAAACACAAGGATTTCTCAAGTTCATCAGACGTTTGGGCTTTCGGGGTAACGGCCTGGGAAATATTTTCATTAGGCCAAACGCCTTTTGCTCTTGATAATTACGATCCGGAATTTATGATCAAACTAGAAAACGGGTATCGACTTGGCAAGCCGGAATATGCAACGGGTAAAATGTAAAAACTAAATACTAAATAATCTTATAATTAAAGTAAATACTAAAATTTATTAGTAATATAAATATTGTGCATGATGATAAGCATTTAAATTTAAGTGAGTGAGATCGTGTATATAGATCAATTCGCCATGCAATATACGTATTTCTTTTAAATACTGATTCACGATTACATTCAATGTTTCAATAAATTATTAAACGTTCCAAATTAAAGATTCGACTGGATGTGTAAATGCTGGGAGATGCCCCCGGGCCGGAGACCGATATTTAACCTCTTGAAAATCTCTTTCCAGAAGATGCTTCAACCAGGCAGCGTTGATTAAAACTATGTCATGTGAAAAGTATTCATTCCAAAAAACACGTTATCCTCCATAACACTATTGTTTTTATTTATACGTGCATAATAAATAATCAAAATTGCCAAGGATGTTGTAACTTTAAACCATCCTGTGGTTGTCAATAGTCATTACCATTCATCAGCCTGACGAAGAATAATGTTTTATCCGAAAGCTTGCACAAGTTAATTAATGTGAATAAATTAGCATACTTTGTTTTTAATAATAACCAAGATATTGAATAATAATTCCCATTTTAAGTAGTCAATATTAAATGCCTATATATGATGTCTTATTCTAAAATTGTACGTATATCAAAGTTTTGTGGCTTTTATGCTTGCAGTAAATGTTTTACCAGTGTAAGCTTATTAGAATGTTAAAAGTTTCTTAAAATCTGTTTAGTGCTAATAAAGATAGTAGGAGTTGGTTTGGTTTCCGTTCCGCCACATGCGTCATCATTGCATTTACGTCATTTGAAACATGAATACTTCCAGGCGCTTATTGCTTGGGGTAAACAACCGCTTCTATTTATACAAACAGAATGTTTAGAAAACTAAATAAGGAATAACCACAAACTTCATAATTCCCGAGTGGTTATATATAATAAGAGTCTCGGAAAAATATAAATCATACAAGATAATCCATACGGAATATCATCATGCGCTTACATACATTTTCTCCGTAGTTTGTACCACCGGATGAACTTTTTGTTTTTAAATGCGACATTGTTAGTCATTCACTTCAATGCTAAAAATCCTGGTGACATGTTAAGAAATCTAAATAATGTTGGAATTGCATTCGTGAATAACTACTACTTCGATCTACTTGAATGAGGTTTATACACATACATATTCCCTATCAAAGAGTTAACAAACTTTAATCGGGAGTTGGTTATTAAAACACTTTAAATTAAATTTTCCAATTGTTTACCCTGGAATAATTATATTCTTGCATGGTCACGATGCGTGTCAACTTTGTAGTCGCATGTATATCTACCATAACTTTTGCTGCGTTTGTTTTTGCTACATTGCCCCGACCGGAAATTCAGTACTGCACATCCACATTATATCCGCTTTACCGAAATGAGTCTTTTAAGCCATGCATTTACCAAGATGTAATTTCGTCAGTGTTCCAATTCGGTGATTTGTACCACAATCTGATAAATCTGACGGACTATTCGGACGCAATGAAACTAATATTGGAATGTACTGCCCCGTATCCAATTCGATGGTTATCAGATTATTCGAAGGTGAGTGAGTTTCGGTAATACACAAAATAAATAAATAAATAATATATACAAAATTAAAAATCTATTTTCAAAAAAGTACGACTTATTATTACCATTCGTGTTGTATTGTTGTACTACGCTGATAAATTTCAAATGAAATTACAAATGTAAATTTTATACGTTTAAAATTTAATATCGACTTTTTATGATTGAAATATTTACAATAACAGCAATTATACTGAAACAATTCTGATTTAGCAAGTTTCACAATTCAAGGCTTTACACAAAATATAAATATTTTTCGCAGGAATGGGTAAATTTTGAGTCCCACAACGTCCACCGATACGACAAGAACAAATTTTCCACTGAACAATACGTACAGCGATTAGAGATACAATTATCAAGAACTAAAGTAGGATTAATGCGTTGCGAGAGTTTCGATGGATCTGACGACTTGGCATCCGACGTCTTTCTCTTGAGACAAGTTAAGCACAGTACTGGCCCTCAGTTTCAAACTGCCGATACTGATTTTAATTATTTTTTTCTTAGTGAAAATAAAAATTTCACCGGTTATGACAATCAAAATTACACTTTTAAATATAATTTTCCCTGTCCATTCATCGCTTTTAACACATCGGGGGTGATTTTAGCCGAAACGGAATTAATTAAAGCGGTAATATTTTTGCGGCATATTAATGCGGCAGCTATTTTAGTGCGTCTTTTGGCTTAAGTGCTTTGATTTACTTTTGTTAGCTTCAACTTATTTGCTGATCCGAATATTCACGGACGTCTTAATTCTAATTGAAATATTACAATCCTCACCTTACATTTTTTATATTTACTTCAGAAAGCATCCAAATTATCCGACGTCTGTTACAACTGCCTTTGTTCAACTTACGCTTTGAAATCCGAGTCCCGAAAAGCTAATTCATCCTGCGGTTTCTTGAATTTCAATTTGTGGAAGAATTTGATGATAAAATATAACAGGAACCATCGAATTCGAAAAATTCGATACCATTTATCAAGATTAGATAGGAAGGCAAGCAGGAAAACATTTAAGACAATACCCAAGAATACATCTTGTAAGCTGATAATTCCGATAACTGTATCTGTTATTAAATATTATTTGTCATTTTGAATATACGAAATTGTTTTTTATAGCAATATTGTCATTAAATAAATTATTTTAACTATATCCATTATTTGAACTAAAATTTGTTGTTTGGCAGGTGAACATCAGAATTGTTCAGCGAATTACAATTGTTCCTGGGCAACATTCAACTTCTTGGTTGACGTGGTGTGGAAAAAGTGGGACTGCGACGGTGATCATTTATTGACGTGTAAGGATTTCCAAAACTCTTTTGACACTTACAGGAGTATTTCCATCAGCAAACAGGCCAGACCAGAGCTTTGGCAATGCAAGGCTTCGGAACCTAACAATAAATCCATAGAACTACAAAATTGTTTAGAGGCCGTAAGTTCTATTTTTTCAAAGGAATTTTTCTACATAGCATTCTTAATTTATTTTCCATGGTACTAAATAACTAAATTATTTTATTTTCTAGATGTAATAATTACCAGATTCTAAAATTTGATGTTTTTTTTATTTCTTAAGGCTGGAGAAACTTACACAATCCTCTCAAACGACACCAAGATGTACGATCCTAGAATAGGATTCCGAGCAACGATAAAACCAAACTATTCGTCTATTTATTTGTGCTCCACCGGCTCCAAGCATAATAGGACTCAGCGAATGTATTTAACACCACTTGACCCAGGTTTCTAACTATTGCTTTTCGTTTTACCAGAATAAGTTGTTTGAAAATAAAATTACAATGATAAAGTTTATCTATTTGCTTTATTTTTTTATTGTTCTATAGTGGATTCTTGTCTTATTTAACTAATTTTAAAAAATTACAGTAATTTCTGTATTAAATATTAATAAATTTTATTGATTTTACTAATTTCTCGAATTGATTTAATATTGATAATTTTTCCATGTGATAAGCCAATCGACACCGAGCAACTTTGAAATTCCGACCCGACACTAATGACCATCAAAGCATTGCATGTGATCCTGGAAGAGGAAATTATACCCGTTTTATCAATTTGACCTTAGCTCAATGTGATTCGGTGATCGACTGTTACTTCCGTTATACTCCTTCGACGGTATGTAGTCAAATATTTAAAACAAAAGTTTAATAACATAACAAATCTTTAATAATAAATTTCCATCTTCTACATATATATTAAAAATAATAATAAATCATTCCGAACAACGGCGCCCGCCACAAATATTTAGGATCAAGTGTTAAGCACACTGCAAAGAGTTTTCAAGAACATCAAACTAAAGTGGTTTCGTCAGACCAAATTATCGTCGGCGAGAAGGTATTTTCGCCTAATACAGAAAGTTCCCAATGTCCAAGATGCTATGAGCAAAAAATCAAGGATAATATTTAATATGAGAAAATATATTTATTTTTACCAGTTTGAAACTCCCATTCAACCAAGGTTATGTTGAGTGTTCTGGGGTATTTCCAAAGCGATTGCTAAACAAAGGCAATGATACTACTAATGAACTTGCATTTGTAAAAGAGATGGACTTTTTCTTCACGGGACTAGATTCGGAAAAATGTAAAATAATATTTTTTATTTCATTTTAAAATTAATTTTCTTTATAATTGTTCAACATGATCTATCACAACAATATTGATTATATGTACGACATTATGTATAACATTAGGATTGTGTAAAACTTGTGAAATTAATTTAAAGGATTAAATAATTAAAGGATTAAATAAACCACATTTTTTTTTAGATTTTCTCTCTCAACATATTCCAAACAAGGCTGTTATTCAGCTGACAGAAAGAAACGAAGGTTCATTAACTGAGGCCGCGGAATCCGTTTTTACGTGCAGAATTTCCCCGTTTGTTCTTGAACGTACAATTTTATTTACTCTGGAGTTTATGGATGGGAACATCATGCCAGTTGGTAAATTAAGCCATTTCAAAAAATAATTATTATTATTATTGATAATAATTATCCATTTAATTAAACTAAAAATTCATTCTGTTAACCGAATCTAGGCTTAAGCTACACGAACAGGGAAAATGCCAACCTTCAAATTGTACTTTCAAGTCCCAACAATCGACCAAACACTTCTGGCACAGAGCTGGAAAGATTGCTGCAAGTGACGCTGACGGCGGAAGTGAAAAGTATTTCCTGCCATGCGCGCTGGCTCAATTCGACGGAATGGGTTCAAGACACGATTACCGTTTCCGTTAATGATCCGGCAAATAATATAAGTGGGTTTTTAAATTGTTTTGTCATAAATTACATGTATTTTCAGATTACTAAATCCTATGTCCTAAAACATGGAAACCATACATATGGATTATTGCATGCAAAATTTATTTGCATTTCTTATCATTTTAAGGACGGAGCGCTATACTGGGCGGCTCCCTTGGCGCCATTGCTCTAATCGTCCTCCTTGGATATCTTTTCGTGCTCTACTGGAAGTTCAAAAATGTTAAGGTAATAGTGTTTAATCCCCTACTAATATTTAGTATTACAAATTTTCAGCTTTTTCCTACAACTAAATAATAAAAATAAAAAAATAAATAATAAAAATATGTGATTATTACATTTAGGCCATAATCCGTAACCTGACTCAACAAGAACTCGATGATTTTTTCCAAGGGAATCTTTCAATTAAAAATACTTCAATTTCTGGATATTTCCTCGAAGACAGCATTGGGTTCGATTCCAGCAAGATTATTTCTCCGGAGGCACTTGACATAAGTAACACGTTTCTACGGAATATAAGTTTTTAAAAATGAATTCCTACCTGTTACATTAAAAGCAATTTTGGTTCCCATTTATTAAAGAATTTTACGAACAGCTTGGTCACGGCGAATTCGGAATTGTGTACAAGGGAAGGTTCGGGAGTCAAGACGTTGCAGTGAAGTCAACGAAACCCAAAGTCGATGTGAATTATTTCAAAGCATTTCTGAATGAACTCAAAGTGATGGTGTATTTGGGCGAGCATGATTACATTGTGAAGTTCCATGGAGCCGTCGTTGAGAACATTCAGAAAAGTAATACAGTTTTGTATATTTTAAGCTGAGTAGTTATTTAATGAATTCCTACATAAATTTGTATCTATTTAATTTAATTTGATTTTGTATTCAATGTACAAGGACAATGCCATGCCGTTCTAGAACTCAGCGATTACGGCAACCTCCTTGATTATTTACGAGATCACGCGAGCTCGTTCAATCATCCTGCACTCGAAGACGGACTGAATTTCAAGGATCTTGTTAGTTTCTGTCGGCAAATTGCGACCGGAATGGAATATTTGGATAGCAAAAGGGTATATTTTGTTAAGTGTTACTGTTATTACACCTTGGTGATCAGCAGCTGAATAATGTGATCATATAGATACAAATTTTGCAAAATTATACAATATTTTTAAAAAAAGTTAATTGCTCTATAACGGTTTTGTAATAAAATAATCTAGGTTATACACGCGGATTTGGCGGCAAGGAATATTCTTGTATTTAAAGGAAATCACGTCAAAATCACTGATTTTGGATTATCCAAACGTCTCACGGATGATTACACTCACTACGTAAGGAAGCAAAAGGTCAGGCTGAGCGTTTCACGTTTGATATTAATTTCTGTAATGTACATATTATTAATACAAAATAGAAAATAATATAATAATTATTAAAATTTAAATAATTCTGATTTTAAAAATAAAAAAATATCAAATAAGCAAAAATATGAAAAATATAAAGCAATACTAAATACAATAAAATACGAATAAATTGTGTGATCACAATTTGTAAATAATTATTTTTTATACTTTGGCACCAAGGTGAGATTCAGTGAATTAATCAGAAAATATTTTACAGGTGCCTTTGCCATGGCGCTGGATGGCAATCGAAGTGTTGACCCTCAAGGATTTTTCCACTTCATCCGACGTTTGGGCTTTCGGTGTCACAGCCTGGGAAATATTCTCATTGGGTCAAACACCTTTTGCCGGTCATAATTACGATCCGGCGTTCATCTTTAATCTGGAGAATGGGTACCGACTTGGAAAGCCGGAATATGCTTCTGATCAAATGTAAGAAAACCTCTAAATTCTAAAATAAAAACAATTTTTTAAATACAGTACATTTTAAAATACAATTATGTCAATGAAAGCATTTTAATAAAGGATCCTTTATATGAAATATTCATATCCAATTTAAATGGAGGGTCAATTTTCAAGGAAATTATTTTAAGTCATTTAATTAAATTTTGGTTTATGGTGGTCTAAATTACAGATACGGTTGGATGTGTAAATGTTGGGAGAGGTACCCGGATCAGAGACCGATTTTTACACTACTGAAGATATTTTTCCATGCGATGACCCTTGAGCCGAAAATTAGGGAACACAATTACGCACTGTGACAAGAAATATTGTAAGCGGTTCAATTTTAGTTATTTAGCATCGTACTCCTATCGTATTTATTACGTCAACAAAATAACATTTCGGTTAAAACTAAAATTAAACATGTAATCATTCTAGAAACTCGATCTCGTCAATTATTCATGTGTAATAATATAAGCGCATGCATATATGCAAGTGCTAAATACAAAACAAACCTTAATAATTTTAAACAACCTGGACACCTTTAATCCCAAAAATTAAATTTAATAACAATCATTCCTAGTAACGAAATGAACATTATCAACACAAATATAAAATCTAATAATACGATATTTCAAGATTTGCTTTAATATAATAACGTGCGTAATATTTTATATGTATGAAAATATTTCGAACCAAATAAATCACACAATCAAATTTATTATTACAAAAAAATAGTAAATCCTTGGATATTATCATAACAGCAAAAAGTAAATAAATTACATAAATTTTATTAAGGCTACTCTATGTACTACTCTATTCCATGAATGAGAAAAGCGGTAAAACTTTGGGAGCCATCTGCCGTCTATGATTCTCCAATGCTCATTTATTTTTATGTTATGGGATATATTTCAACCTCCAGTAAATAAATTGATTTGCAGTAAATTTTGGAATCAGCACTAAATATCACGTCAGGTAACCTGACGGACTAAATTCCTACAAACGCTACACCATGTTACTAAATGCAATAAAATACGTCAGGTTAGGTGATACTTCTGTTTGGTTAGGTTAGGTTAAATATGTATTCCCATGTATTAAATTTACTGTAAGTTCAAAAATTAATTACTGCAAATTCCAGAATTTATGTGGTTTAAATGTTAGCCATTATTTATGTTGTATATTCCTGGCGTTCACTTTTCGTACTTCATACAGCTCGCTATGCTCCAGACGGTTTTCTATATTGTTCACGATAATTGCAAAACTCAAAAGGTTTCAATTTTTCAGTTAATTTATTTTGTAAGGATAAAAGTCGGTGCAAACCTGAGAGATGCCAGATTTTTATAAAACATTCTAAGTAATTTTGAGACTCCTAGTTTTGTTAAAAAGTGATCGCAGGGTCAGGACCAAAGGTTGGCCCCCGTTTCGGTGGTACCAAGCCTGGAGGCGGCCCTCAAATCCTGTAAAGAGCTTCACGTACTAACGACGCTGTTCAACCACGGAAATTCTATTGGCAGCGGGTAAAATTAGGGGAAGTGCTAATAAATTCCTTCGCATTCAGAAAGAAGTGTGTGATCTGTTCCGATTTTGGGAATTAAAGTGGGGAATTTTCATTATTTTGAAAGCACTTCTACAGTAACTTATCTGCATTTTGTAGTGGACAATGTTATTTATAACGTTATTGCTGGCGTTTCAGTGATAAATTGTATTTTCTTAGTGTATATTGTCTATATGCAAATTCTATCAATACATTTTTATAAATATTAATAATAAAAATTCAATTATTTACTAATGTTCATGCTAATCATTTTATTATTGTGATAATTATTTCCCCAATTGGATAAATTCATAATAATGATTTCGTATGTTAACAATTATTATAATCAAATTTACATAAACTTTTTTCTCCCTGATAACTTCAGGGTAACAATGCTAACATTTAATCCCTGCTGATTTGCAATACAAGAAATAATATGTATAATCAAAAGAAATTTAAAACAAAATCCGATGTCATAATCAATCAAAAAACGTTTGCCAAAATGGCCCTTCCAAATATCAGTCCCATCTACTTTTCCTCGCACCACTCGTTCTCCTTGCGGATCTGCTCCTCTTCCGCCGGAGTCAAATCATTCTTGATATTGAAAGTTTTCCGGATCTCCTCGGCAGTCTTCCCCTTGATCATGTTGGCAACTGTTTTGCAAGTCACGTCGAGCAAGCCCTTGATGTCCAGGTAATTTGCCGCCTGTAAATTAAAAAATTTATAAATTTAGTTAAAAAATTCATTTAGTTTTTAATTTTATTTACATGTTTGTAGATTTGTACGCTTTGGATTTAAAGTAAACAAAAATATATTGAGGAACAATAATATTGTAAATAAAAAACCCCACTTACAAGAACAAGTTCGAACAGCGTCCCTTGGTCAACTTTCAAAAAATCCGCGTCCCAACTGCTGATGTCATCTGAGCGTCTCTCCTTTTCCTCCTCGTCGTCTACGATAGGTGTATCATCCTACAATCCAATTTATATATATTATTGCTATTATAGTCATTAGTCCTAATTTTGGGCTATCTACTCCTACTTTTATCGTTATATGATTATCAATTTTCATTAATCGAATCCAAATATTATTTTCCCCCTATTCTCCATCTAATTTTTTTTAAAATTATTTTTATTACCTTATGATGATTCGCGTAGTCAATGACTTTTCGTAAAATGGCAGCGTTCACATTGGGCAGTGGAACGACTTCTTCATCGTTCTCCTCCATCCCGAGATCCTCCAACATTTGCTTGATCGTCATGGAGCATTGGGCAACTTTGACCTCGACGTCAAAAACCTCGCCATCCGAGCTCTGCAGCTTAATCTTCGGTTCGGACATCTGAAAATCGAAGGAAAAATAATACCGTATAGAAAATCTACTTCTATTCCACATAATTACATATAATATTTGTAAATTACGACAAAAAATGAAGAATTGATTTTATAATTAATTTTCTTTATAAATATTTAATATTTGTCAGCGGTTTACATAAACTTTATCTATATATGTCACTAGTTCAGAACAATAATTTTACCTTTCTAATATTTACTGCTGTAGAAATCGGCTTGGATAAATCTGTACTTTTCCGTGTGGGACTTCGTGATTCTTAAAACTTCTATCCGTTCTCTTCGACGCTTGGAAACACACTGGATTTGAAAGGAAAGTAGACGATGGGTCATAAATGGCCGCAGAGTGAATGGTCTAGTAATTATTTATGGAATACAGTCACAACCCTTTTGATGCTGACAAGATTGTTTGCCGCAGGTAAAATAAACGACAATAATAAGGGCATGTTCGCTATATATGTTGGTATTGTTGAACATACATATTTATTTTAAGAACTTTCTAGAAATTATGTTTCCACAAATTTGGAGCTCTGGAAAGCGTGGCATAGATTTGTTATCACTTCTGTGGGCCAATTTTTATAAGTGAATGGAACTTTACAAATACATTTTTTCCGCTGAATATTATTTCTGAATCACCTTGCGATATTGTGCCCCTGAACTCTGAAGGTTATAACGTCATGGTGAAAGGTGGAAACAAAATTAATACAATCGTTAAATTTCTTCCACAATTATTTTTTAATAGAATTCTAAGAAAACAAAGCGATACTTACGGAACAACCTAAATGTTGGTAATTAACGTTTTCTTTAAATGCACGACGGTTTATTCACCCTTTTATGGTACGAAGTGGATTACAGTAGGATGTACATATGTAGGTTATCACGGTTCACGGTAGGCGGAAAGCGTTTTCCAATTTGAAAATCGTAGTCAAGGAGGCACATGACAAAGGCCTAAATATGTCAAAACTGAACAACGGCTTTTCATAATCATATTATAATCATATTATAATAATATTTATAATTATTCAAATTTATATTATATTGTTTTATATGAATATTTCATCACTGCAAAGCCAGATATAACTATCTCCACGGCTGCTAAAATGCAAGACGGTCTACACCTTCCGAATATTACTTTTAAAATTTGAAATGCAAAAGTAAAACTATCCCGTTTATTTCCCATTGCAATCGCACTTATGCGATAGAAACTCCCCGAATATTTCCCCACATTACTCCACGCATAAGACTTAGCAGTAGTTTTCGAAAGCAGTAGCGGGATTTTGCTCGCCGTGTAAATGCGCTGTACTCATCACAATGTAAACAAGGCGGTCATGCTTTTAAGTGACATAGTCAGAATTGCATTCCAATCTTTGTGAAATATCTTTTAACAGCGTAATCATACTTGCGTTTTAGCAACTGAATCCATTAACACTATTACATTAATATTTATTATTATTAGTCCCATCTTTTCAGCTTCCTGTACCCTTAACACGCGTTCATCATAGATGGGGTCATAATTCGTAACAATGTATAAATGTTCCCATGCTTTATAACTATTTGACCTCTTAGATGTCTGTATTCTATGGTATTTAGTATAGAAGTATAAAACCATTTTTATTTCGTGCGACTTTACCGTTGTTGTGGAGTTACAGCCCCCAAAGTAGCAACATCCATAAATGGGGGTAAGGGCCTCATTAAAATTTTACATGTTAATTCCCATGTAAAATTGAAGTTTTCAAAACTCCGTTCCATAAAAGTTAGACATAGGAATGTAATTGCTCATAAATGATTTGTTTGTGTTTTTCATGATTTGATATTATTTTAAGAAAATCGTCGAGTTTTGACAATTTGGATTTTATTTGGGAATTAACATGTGAAATTCTAATGAGTACGTGCCCCCCCCCCCCTTACCCTCATGGCTACCGACTTGGAAAGCCGGAATAATATGCTTCTGATCAAATGTAATTTGTTAAATTCTAAAATAAAAACCAGCTTAAAAAAAATAACTTATATAAATAAGTATAAAATACAATTAAATGAGAGCATTTTATGTGACAAGAAATATTGTAAGCGGTAAAATTTAAGCTATTTAATATCATAGTCCTGTCGTAGTCGTACTATTTATTACGTAAACAAAATAACATTTCGCGGGTAAAACTAAAATTAATCATGTAATCATTCTACAGTTTCGATCTTGACAATTATCTATATGCACATGTAATAATACTAGCAATAAAAATATAAATTCCAATACGATATTTCAAGATCTCCTTAATATAATAGCATATAATGACATATTCACATATTGGTATGAAAATATTTCCAATAAAATAAATCAAAAAATATCCACGGTATAAAAACCATAACTGATTATCATTCGGAAGAACATCTTTGTCTGTGTAATATAATATATATACATAATATATATACAATAATTTCTACTACTACTTACTATTTTTACTCGTAACATTGAACAGCGTAATAAAAACAATTCGTAATAAAAATAAAATAAATTATTCGTTTTAAATTTAAAAAGCGTGTAAAATGGATTAACACTCTAAGTTCTATGTAAATCACACAATCAAACTTATATTATTGCAAAAAAATAGTAAATCATTGGAAATTATCACAATGGCAGAAGTAAATTATGTAAATCTTGTTAAGGCTATTCTATGTACTGCAGTGTGTACATATGTGAAGTTGATGAGTTACATTATAAATATAAATAAATATATGTATATATGGTTTCGGTTTCAGTATTGCACAAAAATAATTATCAACTCGATATCCGAATCAAATATCCGTTATCCAATATCATTGATTCCGCACTCTGTTGTAAACCTTTGGAGGTCCACATTCGTACTCGGTGAAGCTGAAGTCATTGCAGGAAGGTGATGAGGTCATGGTGGAGAAAATTACGTTGTCAAATATTTTTAAATGTTGCATTGACAAGTCTAAAAATTCCAGACAAGAAAGTTGTATAATTGGGATTAGTAATTTTAAATTAGGACTTGAAATGAACGCAGTATTTACTAGAGAATTATCATTTAAATATTAAATTAATACAAAAATTAATACAAAAATTAATACAAAAATTAATACAAAAATTAATACAAAAATTAATACAAAAAT
>JAQGAK010001886.1:0-25502 GCA_034696945.1 Lipothrix lubbocki
AGGTAATGTAATTTGTAATTAGTAATTTGGGCAATAAGAAAATGTAATTTGTAATTGGTAATTAGTAATTTGGGCAACAAGAAAATGTAATGGATATTCTAGGGTTATTGGGCACACATTCCAAAGTGTATCTGGGCAATGGCATCTGGGCACTAAAATTTTAGCGCCTTTATTTTTTTAAATTTTGTGACGTAACGTTTCGTCCCATTACCGTTTCTGGGCTACGTAGAAATATCGGGCTAATGAAAATAATTGGGCACTAAAAAATATTTGGGCTTTTTCATTTATTTTTCTTTATTTCAATTTTGGATATTTTGTTGGTCCTTCTCAAGGCCATTTCTTTGTCTTTAACTTCTCTCTCTCTCGTCTCCTATTGCTCTCCTCTGTCTTAACTAATGGCGTCGTATATGACGCTTCATGTTTGACCGACTGCCGATGAGTTTTCCACATACGGGGCATGGCTGTGGGTTGTGGGACTGGACGTGGTGCGTTTTTGCGGTACGGGTCCGGAACCTTTTAAAGCAGATAGGACAGGTCAATTGATCCAGTGGCTGTTGCACCCCTTCACCATTTGCCTCCACACCAGCCGCTACCGGCGCCATTTCCTCCTCACCATTTGCCTCCACACCAGCCGCTATCGGCACCATTTCCTCCTCATCATTTGCCTCCACACCAGCCGCTATCGCCACCATTTCCTCCTCACCATTTGCTTCCACACCAGCCGCTATCGGCACCATTTCCTCCGCCAACGGGTTTTCTTCCGCACCCGCCACATCGTGCGCTACATTTCTTTCATTCCTCGCCCCCTCATTGTTTCCTTCTTCATCGTCTGCCAAATTTATCAACTCCTGGTCCACGTTTCTCACAGCTACTTCGACCACAACCTCCATCATGTCCTCTTCCACATTTTCTCTCTCCTCCGCCGCTCCCGCCCAAATCTCTACTTCCTCCAGACTATACCGTTGCCGACACAAAGGACACGTTACCATATCTGCACAACACAAAATACAACACCACATTTCAATTACTGACTCTTTATTAAATATTTTGAATAACAACAATTTTCACGACGTATCCTCCTCGTTTTAAATTTTAAATTTGAAAATAATTAAAATATATATTAAACATTATTTTAATTAATAATGTTTATATATAAGAATAGTAACTATATATTTTAAAAATATTATTTACAAATATTAAAGTTTATACACCTTACTTTTGCTATAAGATATCTTCATATATTTTTTATTTTGCCCTTCAGTTCCTTTACAACATAGGTGCTAAGTTTTTTTCAATTTCTTTAATTTAACTTTGCATAATCGCTATTTTGTTTGCTTTTAAATAAACACTGCAATAATACATAAACACACTATAAAGATACTTTATACAACAATTTCGTTGCAATTATTTTTAAACACTCAAAATAAAAAATACACATACGTACTTACATACATACAATATTCACTTATGAAGTATAATAATAAAATTGTTTTCATGAATTAAATTAACTCATTATTTAATTATTATTAAAATATTTTTTTGCTTTCTCTACTGAGTTTCGTTCTTGATCAGACAAGACACTAGAATGGGAATGAATTTAATTTTTTTTTAATTTCCCGCATTTTATGGTTTTTTAAATTTGAATGGAATGTCAGGAATTACATGACCGCCAACGTATAAGCCAGAGCCAAGGTCCTCCAACATTAGGGGAAAACGCGACAAGTCATTTATCATGTGGAAAGGGGGAAAATGGCACTTATGCAAAGGGGAAATGCTACAAAACTAACGCTTTTGGAAATTAGAAAAAACAAAATTAGCACCTATGTTGGTTTTACCGACGATATATAGGACTGATTTTTATTATCCAAAATGTTCTATTATTGCGACATTTTAGTGTATTTACAACAACATTACAATTTGCAGATTATTTAAAAATTACCTGTATCGCGAAAAATTCGGTCGTGGCACCCAATACAAAGGATGTGCTTACACGGAGACACCGCCATTTCCCTATCCCTTAAACGATTGTAGCACACTGAACAATCTGCAAAAACGTCTAATGACATTATTCCTTACTTTTTAAGTCACACTGATAAATTTCCACCTTCAAGATTTCCGTCCGACCTTCAAAAATTTATGCACTTACTAAATAGCCTTGACCCTATGATTTTATGTTTCCTTTAATAATATTTTAAACAAGTTTATTCCTGTTCAACAAATATTTATCCAAAACGTTTATATACCACATATACCACATATACATTTACCATGCTACGTGCCTTTACTTCCGCACCATACATGGTTCTTTTCAAATGGTTAAATACGTTACGTCCCTTTATACTTGTTCTCTTATTTACCATACAACATTGCTTTTTTATCAAATAAACCATTATATACACATTCCCGACTCGTTCCGCCCCTACTTACTCCTTGTGAACCTAGTAAAAGACGTTACGTCCCAAATAAATCCACTCAAAATCATTTTACCTTAAGTAAAATTGTTATTATTATTGCTACAATAGTTTGGGATATACGTCTTTTATCACTTCAATTTTTTCAAAATTTATTGGTATGATTATTGGACGAAACGTTACGTCCCAATGTCCCTTACACTATTATTTCTCAAATATACATCTGTTTTTTTACATACATTTATATACAACAATTATTATGGTCTTTTCAATGCATATTTCGCACCATTCTTATATTGACCTCACGCAAATTGAAAACATTTATTTGCTTTTTGAAGCATTTGTTGGTCCCTGCAAAGGCTGCATTGTTATTCTCCTTTCGTCCTCCTCTCAGTGGTATTACTATTGATGCTATTACACTTCTTCCAACATTTCTTCGACATTATAGGGGTTATAGATGCAGGCACAAGCGTGCAGAAATTCAAAAAAACGGATCCTTTTCTTGCCGCAAGACCTCACGCCTCCACAGATATTCACACATATGAAGCCATAGGTCGTCCTTCCTTATACCGCCGCGACATAGTCTTTCTTTTAGAGGTCTCCACGCCGACTCTATTGTTTGTGTGTGTGCACCAGACTCAGGATCTACAAAATTTTCTGCGTAGATAACAGTTGAATGTTCGTATCCATAGCGTCGTATATTTTTGTACGCAGCCCAGCCGTCCGAGTATATGTGAGTTCCACGGCGTACGTGTTTCTGAATAAGAGGAAGTAATGTTGCCTCGTCACGTACGTTGTTTGGGCATATTTCTAAACGAAACCGCCCTCCACGGAGTCGCTCACCACTGCTCCTTTCATTTATTTCTATCATCCCGATGATCCACGTCCCTTCAACAACTCGTCCTAGAAATTTATATTGCCATACATTTATACATGAGTTTATTGAAATCACAATTTTTACACGCGCTGCTTTTGTGTTCAATGTTCAATATATCACCTGCGAAAAATCTCAAAGTACCAACTGCACCACGTTCAAGTTTTTTAAATTACCAACGCGGGAACACTGCAAATGCTATATTCAATATTTCGTACTACATACATACGTTCATGGGCGCATTTATCTGTTTTCGTTAAAACATTGCGTTTAACATGGTAAACGTTTGCGCAAACTGTTTCTACAATTAAATAGGCCTCGGCCCTACAGTTGGTAGTTTAACATCCTTCGCCAACGATATGCTTCCATATTATTTCTACGGACGTTACGTTACGTCCCTTTTTAAATAAACACCAACATGCTTTTCCAAACTGCTCTATATACTTTAGTCACAACCTCATGATTTCATAGTTATCCTACGGAATATAATATTTTCTTACCTCTATTATATTTCCTTCGACCTATTTTAGTTTCGTCTATCTCGATCTTTCTACCAACACCTCCAATCATGAATTCGGTCTTCATTTGCTCGTCAATGTATGCAAAACAGGCCTCCCGGCAATATAAAAGCCATTGCGCTATTGTGCTATCTGCGGCCGTTAACTTATGAAGGGAAGCTTCTCGTCGCAAGTGCTTATACGACGTTATCTCATGGGAAAAGAAATAACACAACGCCAATATCTGATCAATACCAAACTTGGAACTTTCAAAAAATGTTTTTTCTACCATCGTCACACGAAAATCGTGTTTCTCAGGAACACTTTTGCTACAACGCCACCGGGGTTGCCCACCTAGGGTTTCGTTTTCCCGCCAATCTATCCGGCAAACACAATGACAAACTGGACACAATCTGTTTTTCAAAATTAACATTTCGCACTGCAGGAAATCCACTACTCTTTGAGTACCACCAGCCAACACCTGGCACAAATCGTTAAAATTAAATTGCCGCTGAATGGCAGGATCTCTCTTTGCAAGATAGTCTGACATGTTGTTTACTCCTAAACTGTTAAAACTCAACTGAAACACACAGCCTTCTAAGACCCTCGTCCATAATCTAAATACCCAATCTACCACGTTCAACGATACGGTCAACATGCATTTCCTTATTTTTCGTACCACGGTTACTGATTACAATTGCAAACGTTTTCTACAAACGCCAGCTTATCAGTGCACATTTCTAAAACATTTTCCCAATTTGTATGTATATACAGCTCCTTGCGCATTCCACATCACGCTACGTCCCTATTTCCTTCCTACATTCTTATTCCACGAAATTCATACAAGTATTTCTTTTATTTCTATTGTATGTACACATTCCAAACTTGCATTTTTTCTCCACAGATACTGCACATATTGTACAGCATATTCGCTCCGGTTTAATATTGTTATCTTTGTGCTATCAGGTCGACCCGTTATCGTTTTTAATTTTGACTTCAGTTACATTCACTACCAATTCGGATAGACATTACTGCGCGCCTTTTGGTTTACATTACAAAAGTCTAATCGTATCTTCTATAGATAACCTGTTGTTGCAGGCGCATACACGGAAATTCTAAACATTTACGAACTGACTTCATACTCTTCATCCGATACACCTTATCAATACATGGTTTATTTTCCATTTTACCTAAATGTTGATATGTTTCACATGGAATATCGTGTTATTTCTTACTTTCATTACTTGTTCATAGATATACACGTACTTTCACACGTATTTAACATTGGTCCTACCATTCGGCGCTATGCACTTACATACGCACATGTACTTCATATACGACGTAACGTTAAGTCCCTAAATTGCACAATTCAAACATTGTCTTTGTGCCGTTACGTGACTTTTTTCACCCTCGGGTTTTCCACCACTTCTGTTATTTAATGACATGTTCGAAGGTTCAGGGTGGTGGTCAAGTCGAACTCGTGTAGGTAAAGGTCAAGGAATTTTGGGGTTTAAAGGGGGTCGTTGAAAAATTTTCGGCACTTTAGTTAGGTTACATTTAATACCCAATCCACCGAACACTGAGCGCCGTCAGGCGCGAAGTAACGTTTGAAAACTCCAAAATTCCTTGACCTTTGTCTACACGGGTGAGACTTGACGGGGTTAGGTTAGAAACATAAAGCTGTTATCACATACCCCATGAATTCATTATATTTGAACATCAGCCCAGTTTACTTAAACGGCCCGGTACCTTTAATGTGCCCAAATATTTTTCTGTGCCCAGATATTTTATCTTCCTATCCCTGAAACAAACTTCTACACCAAAAGACCAACCTTTTCTCATTGCCCGTTATTATTCTTTTTTATTATTGCCCAGTTCTTGTATAGATTTAAACAGCTGTTTCAATTTTTTTAGGCCGTGCCCTGATACGCTAGAATCCCCAATGTAATTTTTAATTGGTAATTAGTAATTCGAGCAATAAGAAATGTAATTTGTAATTGGTAATTAGTAATTAGCAGAAATGTAATTTGCCCAGCTCTGTTCTTACAATATTTGGAGAAGACAATGTTGTAGAGAATTTAGTTTTAAATCTCGAAAAATTTTTACCTCGTAGGTCTACCTACTACTAAGGATGATATGATTTCTATTAGAATTAGTTTTTTAGCACGAAGCTCTATGGATGCTTTTTTATCGCTTTACGTAGGCAAAAAATGTCTCTCAAAAACAGATCACTCTACAACGTCCAACAATACACAAAGTATAACCAACCCTTAGAAATAAACCAAATAGTTGTTCTTGTAGAGAATTGTATTGCAAATCCAGTATAACAAAAATTCGTTGAAATCCGTTGATAATTACAGAAATTATGGACATAATACGATCAATATAAAACAAATGATTTATTTTCCAAATATATAAGATTAAGAAATTTTTTTAAGAGTGCCAGTAATATTTCTGTCTCTAATGGAACTTGAAAACTAAAATCACGCTTGATGTTATTGTTTATTACAGATTGGACTAACTGTGGAGGACATATTCACCATTCTTTTGGTAACTTCATTGGTTAAATATAATTTTAAAACTATGTAGCAAACAGTCTATTTTGGATTTCAATTGTCTACAAAATACCCAAACATTTGCAATATACAGCAAGCATATGTAAAATAATCATTTCCTATTGTATAAACAGGTGACGGATTGCATCTTCAGCCATCTCGAATACTCGGATCTCCTCTTTTGCTCCTTAGTTTCTCAATCTTGGAACTCCCAGGCCAGGGATTATCTGCGACGTCAACGAACGAGCCTCCTCAAATGTAAAATCGACGATCAACCGGATTCACTTCAGCAACTCCTTAATCATCTCAGCGACGATCAAAATTCGAGCTTCCGCCAGTTATTTACTGGCGTTCATGGCTGGATTAAAGGCATTTCCGAATTACATTTTGACGCCGAATATAATAATTTTTGTCGAAAAACAACCAGGACTACACCTCAATATGTGTTACGTATGAACGATTGGCATCGAACAACGAGGACTCAACTTACAAAATTATTTGGGCTGTTTCCCATGAAGCATTTGATTGTAACGTTCAAGGGCTATAGAAAATATGCATATGTGCAGATAACTTACTTCGCCCTGGACTTCATCTTTCCATTACTGCCCGAAGGTCAACTCGAAACGTTGAAGATCAATGGACCGGTGTTAAAATATTCTGGAAATCTCTTCTGGGCGAGCCTTCCCATTAAAGGGTCGCCGAAATTGAAGACGGTGCAAATGGGCCGTCAAGTATATGATCTTCCGCCTGAAACCAAACCTGTAGTTGGTGATAGGTGGCATGCAATTGAGAAGATTGTTGGTGAAGAGGAGCGACGTAAACAATATGAAGAATGGATGAGGAGTTTTGAAGGAGCTTGCTGAACTGAAACGATTGAGTAAAAGAAAAGAAATTTCAGAAGAATGTAGAGGGAAAATTCTCCGTCAGATAGAGCTCTTAACAGCTAAATTGCAAGACTGGACTGAACCTGGGACTTGACTCCAGGTCATGCCTGCGTGCGAGGTGCCAAAAATTGACATGATTGTGAAACTTATCAAATAAGGACCGGAAAAAGAGAGGGACTTATTGTCAATAAAAATATACATTTTGCTGTTAACAATATAATAATAACAAAAATTAACAATTCGAGTTCTGTAGTTATTATGTATTATTAAAAATACATGATTAGTTTTCAAATTGTTAAAACTCTAGACTAAAATATCTTTAGCTCTCCCTTGCTCCTCTTTGCCTGACGATTAAATAAATTGTTGCAAATAAAGCAATAAATTGCAAAATCTCCACTTTATAAATGAAAATCCACAATTTTCTAAGAATTCATTATTTTCAATAATTTACAACTGCTATTTACAAATTTAAAATTTCTAAATTAAAGTTTACGATTTTTAATTACATTTCAGTCTCATATGAGTAAAGCATTGCATGTAATTATGGCAGCAAAGCACATTGTAGTTTTCAAAATTGAAGCTCATTGCATTTGTAATGCTTTGCTGTAATATTTGCATGCTATGTTGCTCTGTGAGTTTGGGAAGTGGATTATTTTGTAAAAATTAATTGTTTTCAGAATTAATCAATGTTTTGGGGTAAAAATTTATTTAAACCAAAAACCCTGGTTTAAACCAAAAAAACCTGGTTTAAACCAAAAAAACCTGGTTTTAACCGAATTAACCTGGTTTAATTGTTTTTTAACCCAAAAAATCACCAACCCTGTCGACAAGTAAAATCCTGTAAAAGAGACTAATTTGGGTGATTTATAGTATCGCATTATGCTACAGCGAGAGTTTACTGCAGTTAAAGTATATATTTTATGCAATAAAAAAGCGAATAATGTTAAAAATCATCGGAACAAAAAGCGAAAATGAGAAGCTCAAAGTGCGAAAATTGCTGTTCAAAAAATGCGAAAAGCTGGCATTCTTCATTATGACTAACTGATGTACGTGAACCAGGTCTCCGCTATTGGAAGCAGAGGTGTTCAGCCTTCGAAGGCCAGCCTTCACTGAAGGCTTCATTCAGGGAAAAAATGGGTTTTTCAGCCTGGAGAAGGTGAAGGGTAGGAAGGCTAATTTGTGCGTGAAGGATGAAGGAATTCTCCAAAAAATTCGTCCCTTCAAAGGAAAGATGGTGAACGAAGGCTCATGTTTAATAAAATGGCAATAATGGCTTGTCCATATTAAGCACTGACGTAGTCTGCACTCTATCAGTTTTTACCAATACTTGTTATTGTTATACCTAATACACGTGTGAACTATTTGTTACTTTGAAATTATTTACTTAAACGATTTTTAAACGTCAAGGTAAAGTGCGCTCAAAAAGTAATTCCCTTCTAAGGTGCGACTAAATGCATGGTCAAGCATTTGTGTAGTTTTCCTGTTGTCTACAAAAATAATTTTATGATTACATACTGTTTTTATTTGAAAAAATAATGTCAAACGACCTGCTATGATGAAGTACCGGCTGCGATATTGCGATTTGTACAAATTCAAATTCGTAAGTAAGTAATTATTAGAAAACTTAATTAATTTCTAGTTTTTAACTGCTGATAATTATCTATTCAATATAAAAATTGATAATTTAAGTAGCACTAACATGTAATAATAACTTGTTTCTATCTTCTCCTATAAAAAACAAATTTTTCCAAAATCCGTATCGCAGGGGTTATTCTGAATCACCGTTAAATTACCTTCTTTGTCGTAATTTTCTTTTACTCGTACATTTTGAGTAACGGGCTCAAAAATATACATTTTTACTGTTTTTCCAAAAACTTTTAAACATGCCGTCATATTCATGCGCGTATTATTCACATTATAATATATGTAGTACATGTACATACTACTATATTGTTTTATTAACTTGATTGGGCGGTCGCGCCTTGAAAACAAGCGCGCGAAGCGCACTTATTTTTAAAGGGTAAGATAAAAAATGAGTTTGAAAGCTAAAAGGACTGAAGGAAGTCTTATTTGGGGGTGAAGGCTGAAGGAAGGCTGAAGTTTAATTAAATTTTAAAAAAATATGGCAGATGGAAGGCTGCTGATTTTAAGAGCTTTATGTTATTGAAGGATGAAAGATGGCTGAAAAGTAATTTTTTAGCCTTTAAAGGTTTGAGGGAAGGCAAAATGATTTGAACAGTTGTATAGCAACATGCTATAAGCTTTAACATGGCATGCATTAGGACAACTTGATTCACAGAACAGTTAACGTATTTGGGGGTAAAAGGGTCTTGGATAGATTAAACTTTGTGGGATATTCCTTATTTTTGCCGTGCGGAGCACGGGCTTAAGCCTAGTCTCATAAAAAAGGTGAATGTGACGCTAACGAGCCTTGCTTTGCTGTTAAATGTCGGTGTGTCCCTCTGTGCACTTACGTTTAGAATTGTTTTACTTTGCGTTAGATGTCGCATGTCGATAGTTACATACTACAAAGAAAGCACTTTCTCTCTCTCTTAAAATCCTTTGCAACTGAAAAAAGAAATATTTCCCCTTCTTTTCCCTCTTATATTCCGATTTATTAATTTTGAAATTAAACAACAGTAAAGTGTTCAAGTGTAGTAAGTTTTTCTATATAACAGTTTAAAAGTATAATATTTAATAATTCAATATTCTAATTTTGTTCGACGGCATTATAACTACGTAAGTATTCATTTTATGCAAGTATTTTATTTAGAAACATAGTGATTGTCGTCTTGGCTGAGAATGGGGAAATAAATAAAATAATATTATTAAAAGAACAATCTATGTCTATGTGTATTGAAGCCAGGGTTGCAATAATGCCATTAAGTTTCATTTTTGCCATGTCAGGCTGGCACAAATGGCATTAATGACATTTGACATAATGGCAAAAATGGCACAAATTATTTTTGCAAAATACAATTTTTAGTCATTTTTTGGTGTGATCATTGATGAAGGCATTTCTTTCGTGCATTTTATCGTGACAATATATTTTTTGGAAAAATTGCCTTTATTTTTATCTGTAACAAGCACTATCATTTTCGAAATAATGCTGAATACATGTAACTTTGAACAATTTATTGTAATACGTATATTGTATCAAATTTTTTACTTCAAAATTTATAATGGTTGATAATCATTTTTGTAAATTAAATACCATTATTATTTTGAATTTATGCCACTGGTGGCAAAATCTTTTTTTGTAATGTCAATTTATGCCACATTTATGTCTATATAGAACTCCGCTGGAAATTTTGTCGACGGCAAATATGTCCCGGAAATAATTCTGCTGGAAAATACATCACCCCATGGGGAAAAAAATCTGCGGAAAAAAACTTCGCTAAAAATTTTGTCGACTGACAAGGAAGCACCCCCTGCAGCAAGCAACTGTAAAAGCCCTAGAGAGCTGCAATTTTTTCTGAAGATAGTCTCTAGTGTTGGTACTCATTTCCTTACATTACTTCGTGTTGGTTCTCCGTTCTTTATTTTTTATGACCCTCCAAATGTGGGAGGTCAAAAAAAATTAGTGGGAAAATTACTTCATAAAATGTTTGCATGTTAAATGCCATAAGAAATTTCGATTTTCGAAATTCGAAGCAAAAAGTCAAACTGCATAGAAATGATGTTACGTTACTGTTAAGATTGCGGTAAGAATTGTCAAGATCATTATGCGCACTAAAACATGACTATAATTGAGTATTTCTCCAGGTGTTCAATAAAATACAGTTGCTATGTAATTATCCTAAGGATGATATCGATTCGGATAAAACGCAAATCCGAACCGAACCGAACCGGGATTTTCGGTTAATAATTTGTCACCAACGAAACCGAACCGTCAGTGTCGGATACAAAAATTTGCTTATCCGTAACCGAATCGACATAACTCGGTTCGGATAATTCTTGTAACCGAACCGTGTGTCGGATAACCGATTAACCGAATTTTTTCCAAAAAATATCTAAAATTCACAAATATTATTTATCGTACAGTTCGTTAACTAATTCGCGATCCGCTAATGATCATTTTGACAACATTTTCGAATTCAGCTTTTAACTTCAATTATAGACTGGTATTGTACATAATTTTAAATGCAAGATAGGATACTTCAACTGCAGAAATTCTAATAGGTCATGTTATTCAAAATTATAGCTTAGGATATGAACAAAAAGTTTTTTATAATATACTTAAAATTAGGCCAGGATTTTTATATTCAAAATTGGTGTAATCTTTCAAATAATTCTTTTGCAGCAATGAGATGTTGATAACCCATCTTGCATTTATAAATTTGTTAGCGGTATAATTTTATATTTTGTTTTGTGAATAATAAAATAAGTTTATTACGTTCTGCAAAAAATGAACACTGACATTTTCGCAGTCCAACCTATAAGATCTTTTGAATTGTTTTACAATAATCTCTCTTCATCTTTACAAAAATGTAGTTGACGATTAAAGTTCTTGCAAGTGGTACTTTTTGCAGATTAGTTAGTTCATGACCAAAAAACATGTTTCGTATATTGCATATATGTGAATTTCTGCAGTGATTCCCTCAAAATGTTTGCACATAATTCAAAATCGGCTACCAATCTGCTTAACCGAACGGTTAAATTTTGCTTAACCGAACCGATCGGATAATCTCATATCTATAACCGATCCGAACCGAAACCGATAATCGGTTAAGATATAGGCTATCCGAACCGTTCGGTTAATTAAAATCGGTTAAAATTGCGTAACCGAACCGACGGTTTCGGTTAACCGAACGTCGGTTATCCGCGTTAAACCGAACCGATATCATCCTTATTCTGGTGGAATTATCACCACTCTTTCGAGAGTTTCCGCTTCTACAAAAAGGTTAACGCATATGGTGGGTATGTATATACGTATACAAAAATACAACAGGAAGTTCAGAGAAAGGGAGAGAAAGAAAGAGAGAACTGGACTGAATGCTCCCCGAGAAAGTTTTATTCCGGAAAAGTTTCCATTTCATGCTTCTCAACCACTTCAGCCTGAACTTTCTTCTGCCCTTCCTCCTCCACCGTACAGCCTTATCATTTCCAAAATAGTTCGCATGGCCTGGCACAAGTGGACTTGATAAAAATAATATTTTCTCCGTAACAAACCTCACGTACCCTATGCCTTATCCGAACGAATCATTGCACTATTGAACCTTGAAGATGAAAAAAGTCCGTTGTTGCACCGCGTACGAAAATAACTTTTAAATCCTCCATCCTCCAAGTATCGTTTAAGAAGTTAATTTATCGACCTCTCCGCAGATTTCTAATTTCCTTTGTGCTGATTGCTGCACCTCCTTTTACAGAGTCATTTAATTGTTATTAAGGTACTCACAGACGTGTAATATCAAGATAAATGACAATATAGCATCACAGTTTGGAGCATAAACTGTAAACTACTCCACGCAAATGAATATTTATGACAAGTTTAAAAGGTCGCCAGTATTTCCAGCAGGGAGTTCTATAAAGGATGGTGGTGCAGGTGCATTTGTGCTGGAGATGCGCCAACCCAAAATGTAGCTGGAAACTCCAGGAATTTATTGATAACTTGGAGTTGCTTGCTGAGTGTTCTCTGGATCTTCGGGAAGCTTTAGTATATATTTTTTTTAAATTCTCACATGTTTTTTCATACACAAATACGCTTTGCACTCTGGTTTTCCTTAATTTTAAACTGGCATAAAAATTTTTACTATAAAAAATTGTCATAAAAAATAATTTCAAAAATCGTTGAAATAAAAAATTCATGAAGAAAACAAATACCTCAGCAAATGTTTGCATTTCACAGAATTTCCCTTACATATACTTTTAGCTGACGCTGGCTTATGTTCTCCATAATTTAAATTACTTTATAATCCAATATTTATCATGACAATCAGTGCCTGGAAATTAACAATATGTGAATTAAACAGGGAGAAAATTAATTTTAAATTAGCAACTCGTGCTTCGAGGCAAGTCTGAAAACATGAAGGTAAACACTGAGCAAACAAAACTGTTTATGCAATGTAACAAATTTTAGTACTCTTGGAGAGATCAAAGATAAGACACTAAAATTATACACGCGATCGCAAATCTCTACAAACACACGAAGTTTCCAGGCGCGAGCCTCTGCACTAGAAGTATGTTACTATAGTTGTTAGTTGTTGTTGTTGATACTTGGAGTTGTGAAGCATATTGCAAATTACAATATCAACTATATGTTTCGAGTTTGCTGTAAAATTTTAAGCTTGCTTCACCATCTTGTTTTGCTATGCATACCAATACAGAATACATTACACACCCATACATTATAAACTCTGTCTCTCTCTCTCTCATTTCGGTGAGTGTGTGTTTTTGTGTGAACCTCTCCAGGCTACAACTCATAAGTTGAGAGACCGCAGTACTGGGAGGAGGAACTTATAAATACACCATGCATAACATCTATTAAAACTATTTGCTCACCGGAAACTTTCCAGTTTCTGAGGTAGTTTCCCATGTCTTGTGATGTTGCTAAAGGGCGGGAGCATGGCGAAGAAGTTGGTGTAGTCTATCTCCATCTCATACTGGACCTGCAATGGAACCAAACACAACCATCCAGTCAGCACAAGCGAAAGTTACCAGCACCAGCTGTCAGTAAAACTTACAGCTTCATTAGCATTATGTAGTTGTCTAGGAGTAAATGAAAATTGGATTTCACAATTAGCACGAGATAACTGGCGGGATTACAATTTCACCAATTTGCATAATCTCCTTTCCCTTTCTTACTCTTTCAATTTTAAAATTCAAAATACTTTAAAAAAATAGAATAAAATCAGGGGATTCATAATAGAACATATGAAGTTTATTCTTTAAAAAAAATTATTGCGGAAAGTACAACAAGAATTAATAAATTAACTTGTTAGAGAATAATCTAAAAAATTTAGCAAGAAAAATCAGATAAAGCAATGAAATTAAACAGAAAAATGGAAGGAATAAAGAAACAGATTAGAATCTAACGAGAAGATTCATCCCTTGGTCGTCGTTAAAAACATGGGAACGCGTTTTTCCTCATGCGAGGAAATATGTAGAACATCCGAGAAGAATGTGCGGGGAGCATTAATAGTAAAAGCATGAAATAGAGAATCCGTCACGTCTCACGTTCTCCAGTTTCACGTTTACTCCCTCTGCTTTTCACATCCTTTTACATAATTCTCTCTATGTAATTCTGTAAGTTCCAACGAACGTCTGTGTATGTCACGCAGTATAAATTCAGGAGTCGCTATATATACTAAAGTGCAATATAAATCTAGAAATCTCCGTATATTTTGTGTAATATAAATCCCAATCCCAATCTTTCTTCATATCATTTCTTAAAGATCCGAAAGTACCAATTTCTATACCTTCAACATAAAAATTGGTACTTTTTGATACTTTGCCGAAGGTATGTAAACCTCTATAATAGCTGGTTGAGCTCTAGTGTAAAAGCAGAAATAATCTGAGGACTACTGGGATGTTGAATGCTGCGAATAAGCTAACCATGTACCATCGTTATATCAAGACTAATCTGATGCCTAATCATGCGCTTGGTAGAAGTACGCCGAGATTTTAACAAAGGCAAGCGACGGAGCTAACGATGAAAGTAATGTGATATTCAGCAAAAAGAGCACCAGCCTCCGCCTCCTCTCTAGTAATTCATTTTTCTTTCACACAAAGGAAATACCAGGCCAAAGATAATACGAAAACCCGCATTTCTTCCCAACAAGCAACACGCCAAGAAATAAAAAGAACTTATTTATTAAAAGAATACGAAAAAAGAAGAGTATTTTATCTTAACTACACACCAGTATATATATTCCAATATACGATTTCATAAACAATTTGCTTACAGCCTGCTTTTCCTTGTCTGCAAACACACAAAAGTCAAGCTATTATTGAGGTTCGGCTTCCGAAATCATTGTTCCTTCCTGGTATGAAAAGGCTTATTATATAAAAAAGAAATCATTCTTCTCTTTTCCTGCTGATATGTCTTCATAAAATTTGGGAAATAACATATTGGGAAAGAACTAAAAGCCATAATATTTTTATTCGTTGGAAATATATAACGTAAAACATGGAAAAATATGGATTTAATAAAAATCTTAACCAAATTCATATACTTCAATACTAGTAACAAGATTTACAGAGTGAGGAAATCATAATGAAATTGAAATACTAGAGAATGAAAGGAAATTGCAAACTTCGTAAGCAAAAATTAAAATACGAATGGAGAACGGAATTGCAACGGAATTTTGAAAATTCATGTCAGGAAGTTGGGTTTTATGTTACATGCCAAGACCAACAATTTTTCGACATACGCCTTTTAGACAGAATTGTAAAGAAAAATACATAGAGATATAACGTTATATTATATAAAAAGATATTTCAAAACGGATGCGCTGTATAAGAGAGAGAGAGAGAAAGTGAAAGAGAAAATTCTGTGAGCAAAGAGAAAGTACAGAGGAAGTATCTGTATAAGGAAAAGAATAAGATATAAGGAAGATACATCGGCACACAAGCAAAATTGCATTTGAGATTAGAAAAGAGGAGGTTAAAAGGGAAGGAAGAAGTGAAATTCACTTGTGTGTATGTAATCACAAGGCAGAAGAAATGAACGTGATTTTGAGGAAACCAAGGCACTCACAGATCAAAACCTCGATATATTTATAGTTGCAGCAACAATAACCAAGCCGCGGCTCCATGTTCCAATCTTTCTCATCGGCTTTGAACCTCAATATCACTAGTACTTGCAACTGTTCTGACTGTACTTATCGTTAGAGTTCTCAATATATTATCGGTGTTGTAGTATTTACAGTACCGCCATACAATTTTCATGCAGTACAACATTTCCTATATGAATCTTATTGGAACTTACAGAAATGTGCACACAGAACATATATCAATACATATGCCAATACATATATCAATACATATAGATACATACTTGTAGACATACTCTCAAAGCGCCAAATGCTTAAAAACACAATTACATATCCTCGGCGAAGGATCTAAAAGTACGAATTATCCTCGGCGAAGGATCCTGAAGTACCAAAATACCTAAAAGCACCCTTTAACATTGAAATTGGTACTTTTAGATCTTTTGCCGAAGATCTCTTAACTGTATAAACGCATTACTCGAATAGCGGCACTGTTCTCAACACTCGATCTAGATGAAAAGGATGTGATGGGATTGGGACTTTGTTGCTCAATCCTGTCGACTAACTGCCAAAAGTGTGGCCAAATCGCTCGAATTGATTGCCTTCACTATTGCTTATTCCCATACCTCTCAGTCTTCCCAAATGGTCGAGGAATTAGAATGGACAGGCCGATATGCTATTCTTGGACAAGGCTAAACCATTTACCATTTCCAGACTATTTTTCAGGTTTTAATAGAAAATCGCATGTGCAGATATAATTACATTAACGTCTGTGCTAAGAAAACCTGAAATTTTTTAGGAAAACTCTTTCTTTCGACGGATTGAAATTTTACTCTAATAATTGTATTTTAGCTTTAAATAGTATTGATACTTAAATTTCAAGCTCTACAAGATTAAAAAAATGAGCTTCTAATTTGTATTTAAAAACCCTACATTAATTTTACAAGATAAGCTTCCATTTATTTTTTTAAGATTTTAATTTATTTAAGCATAAAAACTTTTGATTTATTTAAACATAAAAAGCTTTTGATTTATTTAAGCATAAAAACCTTTTAATTTATTTAAACACAAAAAGCTTTTGATTTATTTAAGCATAAAAACCTTTTAATTTATTTAAACACAAAAAGCTTTTAATTTATTTAAATATAAAAAGCTTCACAAATGTACTTATAATCTTAGCGAGTATTTTAAATCATTTCTACGCTTCCCGAACATTTTATTTCAGACGTTCTACCAGTTCTCTGCTCAAGATTAATGAGATTTAAATAAATGAAAAGCTGAAGATCATCAAAGACTAAAAGGAAGAATCATTAGGAATTAATTCGGCTAACAAGCCCTTGCCGTTGCCACAAATGCCGCTAAAACGTTAATAAAAGCTCGGAGATCCACTTGAAAAGCCTTTGATTCCAAGCGGATATAGAGGTAACAACGGATAGATATAGGTAAATTTAAAGCTCAGAGAGATACTTATAGTATACCCTAAAGTGATATGAAAGCCCTTTGAATCCGCCAGTCCTTACACACACTTTAGCCACGTAATTTAAAATAGCAATTGAACTACCATCAACTCCAACTTTTGACCACTCTCCTCCTTGCATTTGGCGACTCTCAAAGGACGACGAGGAGAAGAAAAAAACTCAATTTTGCTGGCCACTGCCCGGACTTGTCCACATTCAACTAAAAGGTATGGGAAGGTTGGACAAAAACTTTTTATTACTTGACGACCACACTCCACCGTGCCCATCAAGTCCCTACAAAGCTAAAAAGTGTACACACAGCGGCCAAAACGTGCTATTAAAGTGAGTAGTATAAGCTCAAATCGTGAGATACAAAGCGGCTGAAATGGATATAGCAGCCATGTCGTTTCTTTTAAGAATAAAGGGAATGAGGAGGGAGTTGAAAAGGAAAAAAATAAGGAAAAGAGCCCTATTGAGAATTTATACGTGTCTTTGTACAAGAATTATAATAGCAACCACAAGGTTGGGGACTCATGAGAAAAACAAAAGCCCAGAGGACTCCAATTTGGCAAGGCACTCCAGCCTCGAAGAAAGCCACGGAGTCAGTGAGAGCGACAGAGAGAAGACGCAATTGGAAAACTTTGATTGGGCCAATCTTCTATCCTTTACTTTCTACATCCTTTATTCCTATACTTGTTGTATTTATATAGCCAAAGCAAAGGGAAGCTACAAGCTCGAGGAAAGGCAAGCTCAACTATAGAGGAACAGAAAGCTAAACTACAGAGTAACAGAAAGCTAAACTATAGAGGCAGAGAAAGCTAAACTAGAGGAAGAGAAAGCTAAACTCCAAAAATAGGTACAAAACATCCTTGATACAATACAACTCACTATGGCGAAGTATCAAAAGTACCAATTTCTGTGTTGAAGATATAGAAATTGGTACTTTGGGATCCTTCGCCGAAGCTATATAACATTGTATAACTATGTAGAACATGCTGTGGAATGCTTTGTGTTAACTGTGAGAAAAACATAAAGCTGAGAAGAGCACTGTTGTAGAGCCATTAATAAAAGGACGTTGAAAAGAGGTTTATTATTATACGGAAATTCCACAGTTTCAATTAAAACTAACCATAGCATTGATGTCTGTCTGGGATTCCATTTTCCTGAATTTTCCTCAATGAAACCCATGGGCCGAATGCTGACAAATATATGTATTTTATGCTTTTAAACCCTATAAATCTAGTATAACAAATACATAGTATGGTTTAAGAATATCTGTAAGCTCAAATACTACATCAAATATACACTTTGGACGCTCAAATCCTCCTTCAAATATATGGGTTGGACGTTAAACACAATACATTTCAACTATACATTTTATTGTCGACATGAAACAAAGGTTACGGCAATGCTCTTCCTATTCATGTCATGAGAGTATGGAAGGTATGCTATATGGAGCCTATATGTATAGCTTCGCAAGAAATTTCAAACGGATAATCAAACTAGCCATATATAAGATGGACTGTAGAATGTAGGGGAATGCTTTTTCCACTGGAATTCTCATTATTTCCTCCATCCCCAAGATCATATTATCCCTCATGAGAAAAGTAAACATGGTGAGGAAGGATATGAGGATGGAGGAGCCATAGGGATGAGATCCAATTTGTAAAATAAACTTGTATCAACCCATAACCCCTTCCTTAACGATCCCAATTTATTGCTCCTTCATACCCTCCTCACCTCACGTCTGACCACACATTAACGTTTTATTGCTCGTCCATGGCCCTCATCATTTGCGTCCATGGCCTTCGATATATTGCAATACTTGGGGCATATTTTACTCCGGAAACTTTTTCGAAACTGACGGGTTCAGGATTTAAAGCGTTGTTAGAGAGCCGTTTAAGAATTTAATTTCGATTTGAAGCAATAATTCTTTTAGTAAATAGATATTCTGAAAAATCGTTTTTAAATACATCGTGTTTTACATCAAATATATCTTTTCGATAAAATTGTTTTAATAAATTGTTCTTTTAAATAAATTGTTTTTAGGATAAATAGCTTGTTTCTTTTACATTCCAAGGAAGGTTTCTTCTAAACTGTAGCAAAAGCTAAAAAATTTGATGCTGAAAATAAAACCTCCAGCCGTCACAACAGCAAATTACAATGGTCAATTAATAATCCTAATAGTTTCAATGGTATGTAGTACGAAAAAGCTATAAAATTCTGCGAAAAAAACTAAATTGCAATATTAATTAACTCGACACTAAATGATTCGGACATAATAGTTTGTTTTCTAACGAAATCAAGACTCCCTAGGAAGTTATCCGAAGCACTTGAGATCGAAACGAATTGATGTAACAATGTTACACAAGAAGCAGTGCAGAGGATCTATTGCTCGAGAAAGCAATTTAATCGTAAAAAGTCATCCCACACACCCACTAAAATACTAATGTGTACATAGCTAAAAGGAGGAATAAATGTCACTGGAAGTGAGTTACAAAGGAAAAAACAGGAACCAGGAGGGAGCCAATTCGATAATTTATTTAAGAGGCTAGGCAGGGAGGGAAAACAAGCATTTCTCTAATTAAAACGACTCCGTCAAACTCCGGTTTCCTGTATAAATATAAAAAAGAGAGAGAAGCTAAAACTGTCGACAACCTTTGTATTTACTACGGCTTCTCCTCCATACTTGGACAGCTCTCGTCACCAACTTTTTGTATTACTAATACATGGTGCCCTAAAGTTCGCGGGAGGATCGTTGTGAGGTTACTATATATAAGCTGTAAGTATTTATATGTATATGAAAGCATCCGGGCAATGTCGTCCGAGAGGAAGAGAAAAGAGAGAGAGAGAAGGAGATAAAAAATCCTACCATTATATTCCTCAGATATTGCGGGAGAGCATGTGAGACTATGGGAGAAGGAAATGAAAAACTTTCCAAGACAAAACGGTTGACTGGCTAGATGTAAAACGATATGCGAAGGGTGAGCGGGGTAGTTCTGTATATACATATAGGGAAAAGGAGTAAAAAGACTGAAAAAAGTTTCACCGAGAGGTCTGCTTTCTTCCGTGAAGACAATCTCTTCTAGTACGTACATAACTTATACTTACTGCTCGATCTGGTTTCCCAGTAGTCAATGCCATATAAATAGTACAAGAGCATGTGTTGGGAGGAGGATGAGAGTTAAGCCCTGTGGTAATTTAATTCCTTGGAGTGTCACTTTAAATCCGAATAATTTTCTTCCGCTTCTGTATTTAAGTCAGTCAAAAACATATGTAGTTATGCAATATCTGGGCCTCCTGCTACTTCTTGTACAACCTTCCAAATCGTCTTCAAAAGTTAAAAGAATAGTTTCCACCATTGATACTTCCTTTCACAGACTCTCCCACAGACATTCTACACTTACTTCTTTTAACATGTCCTCTTTTTTGAATCCTCCTCCAGAATATATTTACAGCAGGGGACTTCTGACAATGAGTTCTCAGAATTTAGTTTATATTGCAAATTCTTATAGACGAATGTAATAAGACACGTTCTTTCAGACAATAATGAGGGCGGTAGAAATCCTTGAGATTCACCAAAATTTACGCAATTTGCATTAAAAACTCCACAATTTCTATTAACATTGCATCAGGACCTTCTGTACAATACCATATATGCAAATAAAGCCAACTATTTATGTTCCTTTGTCTTAGTGAAGTATAATATAGCGCTTAGATACTTAGGTAAGGAAGTACGTAGTTATGTAGTAAGTCCCTAAGTTCCGTGTGGGGGTCAAACGGACTGTTTTCCGGTAACGTAGTTCTTGAGCAGCCCTTAAGTATGTTATGCTGTGTAGTACAGAGAAGACTCATAAGTTGTTTAGTAAAGGACGGACTGACTAGTATAGTAAACGTATGTTAGGCATTAGGCATACAGGAATTTACTTACAGAATTTCTACACGGTACCCGCAACATGGTCCATACGGTATAAATTCTTGCGGGTAATTATGCCAGAGAGCGATAATGTACAACATTAACCCCATGTAGTGTGGGACTGTATTATGCTGCTGGTTGTGATTGTCCCCGTTGTAATAATTGGTTGTATTTGTCTTGTTATACGATCTCTAATAATACCACCTGCATATTGGCACGGTCATTTAAAGGGGAAATATATGTTCACTATAGTTATGCCATTCATGCAATACATCTCTTATGTAAGTACAGGTATACAATACATAAATACCTATGCTTACGGACCTACATACAGAGTAATATTCCTTGTTTTAATGGGCTCCGTTTTAATGTTTTAATTCAAACCACATGTACTTGTGTTGGAAAGAGGCACAGGAGCTTTCTCTGTGGGTGACTAATCACCGCTCATAAATGTTTGGGAAAGGTGCCGCTTGCCAAACATATTACGTACGATACGAGCCTTTATCTCCTTTTCTGCAAATTATTATTACCGTCATACGTGCTCATTTCTCTGTGCTTTACTGTCTCGGTGCAATGTGCAATTTATCTTTTCCTCTATACAATCTAACAATAGGTACACTACTTGCTACACGATGCATTTCATGCCGTGAATTTTATATTAATATACATATATATTAGGTATCTACGTACCTAAATATCTCCTGATTGTTCTCCATTGTAAATACCACATAAGGAGCAATTCTTATAGTAACGGCTCTTATTAGCCAACATTACCTCTCAAGGTATCGTTAGCGGTTTAAATAAACACTGGCACCAGAACATAATAAGGTAATTAGATCCGTCACAATTTACAGTACAATTATTATTTATTGTAAAATTGCACGTTCTATGGTATACTAATAAGGCCGAAAGTATCCGCTCAATTTAAATTCCACTCGCGTACACACGGAGACACTAATGGCGGGATAAGAGGGTAGCTCTTTGTTTCGGCCTTGTTTGTTCGTCCGTTGATGTCGTGGTGGTGTTTGTCGGATGGGCTAGTTTTTATGTTTATTTCCATACGTGCGTTATTTGGTTATGGGATGGAAAAGTTTCATTTTCATACATAAACGTATGATGAACGAATATGATTTTGGTAATGTGTGTGTGTGTGAAACGAGCTTAAATTGAAGCACGAGAGCGTACAATTCAGAACATACGTACTTATGTATACAATACATAGCATAGTATGTATAGCAGAAATAATTGGTCAATAGTAAATATAAATTTATATTATTTGTTTTTATACATCGGCATAGTTTTCAATAGAAGTACATACATGGAATCGACCCATGCACACTTGCATGCCAACATGTGCATTCCATTGCAGCGAGCTTTGATAATCCCATACGATCCTATATGTTCCAAAGTGGGGTTCTAAAAATTTTGAGAGAGCAGCGCGTTCGTTTTATTGTATGATTATTATAGCAAAATATGTATTTCTCCATAGTTAATAAGCTTCAAAATCCTGTTATTGTTGTTCTCTATATGCTCGAATAAATGCATTGTTCTCTTCAGTCTGCTCGCAGACTATAGAGAAGTGTTTGTGTGTAAAACTACAGGTGGATAAATGGCTGTGATTAAAGTCATTTCCGGAATGGTGCAATCAGAACACAATAAAGATTTAAGTCATACGTGCTTTGACTTTGGAGTTAATTGCATTGTCGAAGCTGCATATATATACACCACCATGCTATGCAATAAAGAGGATAACACGATTCCAGCAGTGTGCATCCCCATCCGTGGAATTCACATATGACTGTCGAAACTGCGGGCTAGAGCATTGCATGCACTTGTACCTACGTGATCTTACATTGCCTGCAGTTCTTTTCCCTTGTTGGAGGTTGGAAGGTACAGATAGCGAAAGTTAATTATAGATCCTGACCAGCATGCTTCTTATTCTTATGTATAGATACGTCCACATTCTTGAGCTTTGCATGGGAAAATGCTAAATATTATTGCATTTGAACAGCGGAAATCTAGAAAGTTGCAATGAAATCGTTAATATATTTACATATAGTTATAATTGGCGGTTTTGTTGCAAGTTGAAACCAATTTGAGGGAAATAATCCAAGTTTCTAATGCAGCTTTTAATGATTTTCTAATGCAGTTTTAATGATTCTCTAAAGCAATTTTTACTGATTTTCTAATGCATTTTTGCACAAATAACTACACAAAAAGGTTCATCCACTTGAATAAAAAGTACGAATTTATAACAAAATTTCGAAAATGATTGACAATAAAATGGTTTTAATTACACATTAAAGCTGGCCGCTCGTCATCGTTTTTATTTCCACACCGGAAGTTTTATTCAGTACGGAACAAATAATGACCATACACTTTTGTTTAAAGCGCAGTTTTAACTTGGAGTTCGTTGTTCAAATAAGGTTAATTCATGCCGTAAAAATTATATTCTTATTATTATCAGGACTGTGAACTAAAAAAGCCAAATTGCAAAAGAGTTCAAATTAAATATTTCAGTTTAGTGCAGATTCTCTGAAGAAGAACAATTGTAATCGATCGCCCAGTCTTCTCTCTGTAACTTGTCAAGAATTTTACTAGCAACCCAGTAATCTCTTTAAATCTCCTAAATTCGCGATGGAAAAACTATTTGTTTGTGTGTTGGTTCTGGTGTGCGTTTTTGAGGTAAATTTTAATTTTGTATTTATGCTGTAATGAGTATGAGAGTAAGCATTTCTAACTCGCAGAATTATTTTGGCTGACTTCAAAGGGACTGGCGAATGTTCACGGACCACCGGAATGCAAGAAACGAGCTAAGCAAATTATGAAGAAAGTCCTGAAAGTTCAACTGCAATGCAGCCGAGATATGTTGCTCCATGAAAAAACCTATGAAGAGTACATGAAGCACGTTGAGGTAATAAAGACAGTTTGGAGTTTCCATATATGGGATTTTAAAGTATAAAATGAGATATAATATTTAAGTTTTTAAATATTAAAATAACATTGAGTATTACTTTTCTAGTGTCTATCCAAGTGCACTATGTCCAAGGCTGGATTTGTAAGTTAAATATTTTTAATTGATTTTTTAAATTAATTTGAAGCATTTTTTAAACAAGTTATGCCAATTTTTATCAAATGCTGCACAAATATAATTTTAACAAATAAAATGAAGTAAATTAAAAAATAAATAAAAATTTTATCCATAAAGATACACGATGAAACTGCAAAAGTGACGGAGGAGACCGTGAGGAAAATTGTAATTGAGAAAGTGCATGAAGAGTACCAAGAGAAGGCCGAACAAACTGTGATCAAGTGTCTGCATGAGCACAAAGGTATTGGTCAAATTAACATCTAACTTTTACATTTAATATTTTTCTGACTAAAATAGTAATTTAATATAAAAGCTGTATTCCCGTTTTTTAATGAAAGATCTACATGTAGCTTAATTATTGACTAAACTCGTCAACTGTATTGTGCTTTCTGTAATAATACAATTAGCTTCATTGTTGAAACTATTTTAATTAAAAATCCTTTGAAAATCAATAATTATATTTAATTATTCACAGCTCATGACCTTGACCCCGCGGATCCAACTTGCAATGGTTACAGTGCCGTCAAGCAATGTATCGTGGATGCTACTGCTGATGTTTGTGGGGTTGCGCCAGTATTTTAATTATTTAAATAATTCAAAGTACACGTATTTTAGTGTTCACCAATATATATTTATGTATTTTTCTCTTACTTAATTTATATGTTCAAAATCATTTCATTCCGAGTTGACTCATCAGAATTATTTGATTAATACAATAATTGCAAATATCCTAGCTTTTAATTAGTGATTTCATGTGTTTAAGTGCCTTATTAAATTCATATTTACTCTATTTTCACGTAATGCAATTAAATCTCTGAAAGTTATAATTTAAATGAGAGCCTTCCCATAAATAATTACTTTGACATTGAAATCATTTTTGCTTGAAATAACAAACTTGTTGGTATATTTTTCACATATGTACATGGTTAATAAATTAAATGCTCAAACCGAAACACTCATTGAAAATTAAGATTTTTTGCTTCCAATGGATTTCGTGACTATAGCTCCTTATCGAGTTCGGGTAGCACAGCGAGTATCGAGTACGAGTCCGGGTTCGAGTCGAGTCCGGTCAAATATGTATGAGTACTCGATACTCGAAATTGGGT